>PVIU01011981.1:0-50540 GCA_004026605.1 Ondatra zibethicus | reverse complement strand
AGCTGACTTTATGTTGAGGTCTTTGATCCATTTGGACTTGAGTTTTGTGCATGGTGATAGATATGGGTCTATTTTCATTTTTCTACATGTTGATATCCAGTTATGCCAGCACCACTTGTTAAATATGCTTTCTTTTTTCCATTTGATATTTTTTGCTTCTTTATCAAATATCAGGTGTTCAAAGATGTGTGGATTGATATCCGGGTCTTCTATTCGGTTCCATTGGTTCTCCTGTCTGTTCTTGTGCCAGTACCAGGCTGTTTTCAGTACTGTAGCTCTGTAGTAGAGTTTGAAGTCAGGGATTGTGATGCCTCCCAGAAGTTCTTTTGTTGCCCAGGATTGTTTTGGCTATCCTGGGTTTTTTTGCTTTTCCAAATGAAGTTGAGTACTGTTCTTTTTGTTGGGATTTTGATGGGCATTGCATTGAATCTGTGGATTGCTTTTGGTAGGATTGCCATTTTTACTATATTAATTCTGCCTACGCAAGAGCATGGGAGGTCTTTCCACTTTCTGGTGTCTTCTGCAACTTCTTTATTCAAAGATTTAAAGTTCTTGTTATACAAATCTTCCACTTCTTTAGTTAGAGTTTCTCCGAGATATTTTATGCCATTTGTGGCTATTGTGAAGGGTGTTGATTCTCTGATTTCTTCCTCAGCCCTTTTATCATCTGTGTACAGGAGGGCTACTGATTTTTTTGAGTTAATCTTGTATCCTGCTACATTGCTGAAAGTGTTTATGAGTTGTAGAAGTCCCTTGGTAGAATTTTTGGGATCACTTATGTAAACTATCATATCATCAGCAAACAGTGAGAGTTTGACTTCTTTTCCAATTCGTATCCCCTTGATCTCTCTTTGGTGTCCTATTGCTCTAGCTAGGAACTGATGTAGGAGGGTATTCTGTATTTGTGTGTTGCTTTCATTGGTTGAATAAAGAGACTGCCTTGGCCTTTTGATAGGGCAGCCCTTAGGTGGGTGGAGTAGACAGAACGGAATTCTGGGATAGAGAAGGCAGAGTCAGAGAGAGCCGCCTGCCATGAAGCTCCAAGGTCAGACATGCTAAATCTTTCCCGGTAAACCACAACTCATGGTGACACATAGATTATTAGAAATGAGTTAAACAAATATGTGAGAGTTAGCCAATAAGAGGCTAGAGCTAATGGACCAGGCAGTATTTCAATGAATACAGTTTCTGTGTAATTATTTCGGGTATAAGTTAACCAGGCTCCGGGAACACAGCCCTCTCCTCCCTACTACAAAGAACTATATTGAATAGGTATGGAGAGAGTGGACAACCTTGTCTTGTTCCTGATTTCAGGGGAATCACTGGGAGTTTCTCTCCATTTAGTTTGATATTGGCTGTTGGCTTGCTGTATATTGCCTTAATTATATTTAGGTATGTTCCTTGTATCCCTACTCTTTCCAAGACCTTTATCATGAAGGGATGTTATATTTTGTCAAATGCTTTTTCCGCATCTAATGAGATGATCATGTGGTTTTTATTTTTCAGCTTCTTTATATGGTGGATTACGTTGACAGATTTTCATATGTTGAACCATCCCTGCATCCATGGGATGAAGCCGACTTGGTCATGGTGGATGATGGTTCTGATGTGTTCTTGGATTCGATTTGCAAGTATTTTATTTAGTATTTTTGCATCAATCTTCATGAGTGAGATTGGTCTGTAATTCTCTTTCTTAGTATTGTCTTTCTGTGGTTTGGGTATCAGGGTAATTGTACCCTCATAAAAAGTGTTTGGCAATGTTCCCTCTGTTTCTATTGTGTGGAATAATTTAGGAGTATTGGTATTAGTTCCTCTTTGAAAGTCTTGTAGAATTCTGAGCTGAAACCATCTGTTCCTGGGCTTTTTTTGTTTGGTAGACTTTTGATTACTGTTTCTATTTCTTCATCAGTTATAGGTCTGTTTAATTTGCTTATCTGGTCTTGATTTAATTTTGGTAAGTGATATTTATCCAGTAAGTTGTCTGTTTCCTTTAAGTTTTCCAATTTTGTGGAGTATAGGTTTTCAAAATATGACCTGAGGATCCTCTGTATTTCCTCTGTGTCTGTTGTTATGTCCCCCTTTTCATTTCTGATTTTGTTAATTTGGGTATTCTCTCTCTGCCTTTTGGTTAGTTTGGATAAAGGTTTGTCTATTTTGTTGATTTTCTCGAAGAACCAACTCTTTGTCTCATTGATTCTTTGTATTGTTTTCTTTGTTTCTATTTTGTTGATTTCAACTCTCAATTTGATTATTTCCTGCCATCTAGTTCTCTTAGGTGAGTTTGCTTCTTTTTGTTCTAAAGTTTTCAAATTTCTGTTAATTCACTAGTGTGGGATTTTTCCAGCTTCTTTATGTAGGCAATTAGTGCTATGATCTTGCCTCTTAACACTGCTTTCATTGTGTCCCATAAATTTGGGTATGTTGTGTGGTCATTTTTGTTGAATTTTAGGAAGTCTTTAATTTCCCCCTTTATTTCTTCCTTGACCCATTGATGATTCAGATGAGCATTGTTTAATTTTCATGTGTTTGTGGGTTTTCTGGAATTGGTATTGCTGTTGACTTCTAGTTTTAAAGCATGGTGATCTGATAAGGTACATTGGGTTATTCCAAATTTTTTGTATTTGTTGAGGTTTGTTTTGTTACCGAGTATGTGGTTAATATTTGAGAAGGTTCCATGAGGTGATGAGAAGAAGGTATATTCTTTTCTCTTTGGATGGAATAAATGTCTGTTAAGTCCATTTGAATCATAACATCTGTTAGTTCTCTTATTTCTCTGTTCATTTTTTGGCTGATTGACCTGTCCAGTGGTGAGAGGGGAGTGTTGAAGTCTCCCACTATTAGTGTGTGGGGTTTAATATATGATTTAAGATTTTGAAGTGTTTCTTTGACATATGAGGGTGCCCTTGTATTTGGGGCATAGATGTTCAGTACTGAAATTTCCTCTTGATGGATTTTTCCTGTGACTAATATGAAATGTCCTTCTTTGTCTCTTTTGACTGATTTTAGCTTGAAGTCTATTTCATTAGATATTAGGATAGCTACACAGCTTGTTTCTTAGGTCCATTTGATTGGTATATTTTATCCCAACCTTTTACTCTGAGATGATGTCTGTCTTTGAGGTTGAGATGCGTTTCTTATATGCAGAAGAAGGATGAATTCTGTTTTCATATCCAATCTGTTAGCCTGTGCCTTTTTATGGGTGAGTTGAGTCCATTTACATTAAGGGATATTAATGACCAGTGGTTGCTATCTCCTGTTAATTTGTTTTTTATCATTGGTGATGTTATTTTGGGCGTTTTTTTTTTCTTCTTTGGGATTTGCTATAATGAGATCATCAATTGTCTGTGTTTTTGTTGGTGTAGCCATCTTCCTTGGGTTTGAGTTTTCCTTCTAGTATTTTGTGTAGGGCTGGGTTTGTGGCTATGTATTGGTGAAATCTAGATTTATCATAGAATATCTTGTTTTGTCCTTCTATGATCGACAGTTTTGCTGGGTATAGTAGTCTCTTAATGTCTGCATAATGCTTGACCATGGCCTTCTGACTTTAATTGTCTCCATTGAGAAGTCAGGTGTAATTCTGATAGGTCTACCTTTATATGTTACTTGGCTTTTTTCCTTTGCAGCTCTTAATATTCTTTCTTTACTCTGTATGTTTAGTGTTTTGAATATTATGTGGCTAGAGGACTTTTTTTTGGGTCCAGTCTGTTTGGTGTTCTGTAAGCTTCTTGTATCTTCATAGGCATATCTTTCTTTAGGTAGAGAAAGTTTCCTTCTATGATTTTGTTAAATAAATTTTCTGTGCCTTTGAGTTGACTTTCTTCTCCTTCTTCTATACCTATTATTATTCTAAGATTTGGCCTTTTTATGTTGTCCCATATTTCATGGATATTTTGGGTTAAGCTTTTGTTAGATTTAACGTTTTCTTTAACTGATGAGTCTATTTCCTCTATTTTATCTTCTGCACTTGAGATTCTCTCTTCCATTTCTTGTATTCTGTTGTTCATACTTGCATTTGTGGTTTCTGCTCTTTTCCTCATGGTTTCTGTTTCTATAATTCCTTAGGCTTGTGTTTTCTTTATTTTTTCTATCTCAGTTTTCAAGTCCTGAATAGTTTCTGTTATATGTTTGAGTTCCTTTTCTTGGTTTGCTTTAAGTGATTTGCTGGTATCTTCCAATTTTTGTTTGTTTTTTCTTCCATTTCTTTAAGGTAATTTCTCATTTCATCTTTAAGAATTTCAAACATTCTCTTGAGGTTATTTTTTAGATCATTTTCTTCTGGTTCATCCATATTTGGTTGTTTAGGTCTTATTTTTATAGGGTCTTTGGGTTTCACTGGTATTGTGTTGCTCTTTGTGGTGTAGCTTGTGATCTTACCTTTTCTACTCATCTTTTCCTCTAATAGGTGTGGTTGTGGCTGTCTGAGATTCTGTTGAATAATCTTCTAGATGCCAGTGAATCGAAAGCTAAGATGGTTTTCCTCGTGGACAGTCAGTGTCACAGTTCTAGTTACTCCATAGTTTATTCCTGTTCCTGGAGGTAGTTCAGTGCTCCTGTGTTTTGGTCTGCTCCCTTGGAGTTTGCTGTCTCAGGCCTACTTTGACCTAGGCTGCTGTCTTTGATCTGTTTCTGTAAATCTTGGTCTGGATCTCCTCTTGTAGAAGTCTCTGGCTTGGAGTTAGACCTGTTGACTCTGGATCTGGTCACTGGTTCAATCCTGATCCACCCGTGTCCCGGAGCTGGGTTTGCTCCTGGCTTCTGCTCCTAGTGGAGCTTGTTCTCTCTGTGTCTTAGGTAACTGGTTCAGCACCACTCCGGTTCTGGTGGAGGTCGCGGACTCTGAGTCAGGTCATTGGCTCAATCCTGGTCTGCCAGTGTCCCAGTGTCCCAGGACTGGGTTGGCTTTCAGAGCTGGATTTGCTCCTGGCTTCTGCTCCCCATGGAGCTTGTTTCCTCCAGCTCTCTCTGTCCTAGGAGTCTCATTCAACTACTCCTGTGGAATTTGTTGCTCAAGGTGGAGTTCCTTGCCTCAGGGTAACTTTGGCTAGCTTTGATCTGTTTTTGTAAATCTTAGTCTGGATTCCCTCCTTCAGAAGTCCCCGGGTTGGAATTGGACCTGGAAAGGTTTCTGGTTCCAGTCTACTGCCTGGGAGGTTCTAGACTCGGGTGTGCCCCTAACCTTCAGAGGACCTGCTTACTTCCTCAGAGGTCTCAGACTCCCGCTGGGACCCACAGGGGTTCCAGGTTCCTGCCTATTCCCTTTGACGTCCCAAACCAATGCCCTAACCCACAGGGGACCTGGCTCAGGCCTACTCTCTCTGAGTCCCAGATTCGCCCCTGACCCCGTTGAGATCTCTGGTTCCTGCCTGTCCCTCGGAGGACCCAGCCTCACTCACGCCCAGGCTGACAGAGATCCTGGCTCAGGCCTAGTTCCTGGGAAGTCCTAGACTCTCGCCCAGACCCACCAGGGCTGGAGAGATTGCTCAGTGGTCAAGAGTACTGGCCACACTTCCAGAGGACTGGGATTCAACTCCCAGCATTCACATGGCAGCTTGCCACCACCCGAAATTCTCCAGTTCCAGGGGGCCCAAAGCCCCCTTCTGGCTACGTGTGGTGCACAGACACACATGCACATAAGCACTTACATATAAAAATAATAAAATAAATTTTCAAAACACAAATACAGAAATTGCCCTCAGTTCCCCACCTCTATATGCAGTGCCTCCTTTGGACCTATCGTCCCAGAGCCCAGAATGTTCTTACAGGTTGTAACAGCTGAGACTCCCAGGTGCTGCCAATGACTCCTTGGGTCGAGGACTCAAATTGAGTGAGCATCAGTTTTTCCATCTGAGAATTCTGCTACTCCATAGTTGCTCTAAGGATTAGTGAACTAATAGGGGCTTAGGGGGTGTGTGGTCCAGAAGGACCAGCCAGCTGCTCTTAGTGTCAGCCCTGCTCCCCTACTATCCCTCCCTGTCTCCCACCCCACCCCCACAGGGCCTCAAGCCCAGGGGTCTCCAGGAAGGCCTTGGAAATTCTAGTAGCACCCCTTTATAGCGATTCTGTACCACAGCCCTCAATCAAGGCTTTACATATGCTAATGGCTCTTTTAGCAGCCAGAACTGGGCCTGGGTCACTATTCCATTTCAAAGGTTAGGGAATGTTCTTAGGAGCTGTGGAGCCATCTCCAGGAACCCCTGCTTTGTCCTCAAAAGTCAGTTGACCCAGCTCTGCCTCTTTTGGCTGTCCCAGAAGACCCTCCTCCCCGGTTGTCATTCCAGAGTGCTCTGTGACCTGCTTCACTAGACTTTCTTTTTCTTTGTTGAATTCCAGGTATCTCTCTGCCCACGCCTCAGGCTTATCAGCTCAAGGGGTGGTTCCTCTGTGTTCCTTTTTTTTTTTTTTTTTTTTAATCACACAACAACAAATTTTGGAGACAGGTTCTCACTATATAGCCCCAGCTGTTGCCATGGAGGTCAGGCTGGCCCCCAGCTTATAATGCTCCACCTGGAATTAAAGATGTGTGCCACCACACCTGGCTAGAAATTCATTTGAAAACAATTCTTTCATATACAAGTATTTTACAACTTACTAAAGACAAATTTACATGCTGCAGATGTGTTCGTTTTTAGACAAATAAATACTGGCTGAATAGTTGATACTGCAGGACACAATCATTGAAGATATTTGGATTTCATAGTCATTAATTCTGAGAGCAGCACTTTGCAAGAATAGATGACAAAGAGTGACAGAAACACATTGAAGGCACTTCAGAAATTTTAGAAATTCTTTTCTAACCCCAGTCCAGAATTCACTTAATGTTTGTTCTTTTAGGAAACTCTCACAACTGAAAACAGTCACTGTCAATTTTTATTCTCTGAACATTTCATGCATGTGTACAATGTATCTTAGCCAAACCCATCCCTCACTCCACCCAGAATCCCCCATCCTGTCTCTCTTCTAACTAGTTTCTGTGTTCTGTCCAAGGGGTTAAGGGGTCGGGGAGGTTGACTAAAGTGATCAGTGGGCCCATGGGCAGAGCGTGCGCTGTGCCCTGTGACAGCTCCCTGCCCCTCAGCTGCTGCAGAACTGGAGTAGGGCCTCACCAGTGCTGTGGAGAGGCCTTAGCCCACAGCAGGCTGGTACAGACTTGGATTGGCCACACTGCTGCTCCCTACCTGTGGAACTTCCAACCAACCTCTCTGAACCTCGGTGCCCTCATAATGAACAGGGGAGGGGATGCAGTCCCAACGGCTCCAAATCCCCTTGAGGGTAAAAACAGGATTTTAAGTGTGAAATGTTGGGCTGGAGAGATGGCTCAGTGGTTAAGAGCATTGACTGCTCTTCCAGAGGTCCTGAGTTCAATTCTCAGCAACCATATGGTGGCTCACAACCACCAGTAATAAGATCTGGTGCCAACTTCTGTCTGCAGGGACACATGCAGGCAGATCATTGTATGCATAATAAATAAATAAATCTTAAAAAATAAAGTGTGAGAAGTTCCCATCTCAGCCACTAAGCAGTGTGCTTAGCGATGTGTCCTGGGCCAAGTCTGTTCCTGGCGACTCTGTGAGTCTCTTGTCCTCTCCATCCAAGCAGGAAAGTGCTGTGTTTGCTACCTCGGGTTTCTAACTGTAAATGTCAGGGCCTGTGTTGGCTGGTTTTATGTCAGCTTGACACATCTAGGAGGAGAGATCCTCAATTAAGAAAATGCTTCCAGTGCTGGAGAGATGGCTCAGCGGTTAAGAGCACTGACTGCTCTTCCAGAGGTCCTGAGTTCAATTCCCAGCAACCACATGGTGGCTCGCAACCACCTATAATGAGATCTGGTGCCCTCTTCTGGCCTACAGGCAGGATACTGTATAAATAAATAAATCTTAAAAAAGAAAATGCTTCCATAAAATGAGGCCACAGGCAAACCTGTAGGGTATTTTCTTAATTAGTGATTGATGGCGGAAGGCCCAACTGACTGTGGGTGGTGCCATCCCTGGGCAGTGGTCCTGGGTTCTTTAAGAGAGCTGGCTGATTTAGCCATGGGGAGCAAGCCAGTAAGCAGCACCCCTTCATGGCCTCTGCATCAGCTCCTGCCTCCCGGTTCCTGCCCTGTGTGAGTTTTTGTTCTGACTTCCTTCAGTGATGAACAGCGCTGTGGAAGTAGAAGGAACAAACCCTCTCCTCCCCTACTTGCTTTGGTTATGGTGTTTCATCGCAGCAATAGAAACCCTAACCAAGACAGGGCCTTTCTCAAAAGAGTGTCAGCTCAAGTACTGCCAAGAGAACCAACTTACAGAAAAGGGGCCTTGGGTTCTTTTATTCTTGTTTTGCAACTTCCAATTTGAGGGGTGTCAGGAAGGACCCATGATATATCCTCCAAGCTCCTATACCTGGTTACTTGTGTATTTTTAATTTTTTCAAATTATGTTTTTCTAAGTTAATTTTTTTCAAATTATGTTTTTTTTCAAATTGTACACACACACACTTTCTTATGCAGGTGAACATGCATATGTGCCAGAGGCTTGACACCAAACGCCACTCCTTGCAGGGCTTTCCTGAGTTAAGTACAGTTAAACCAAATGTGGGCTATGGCAGTGAATAGTTCAGTGTCAGCCTTGACTACATAGCCAATTCAACACCTGCCTAATCTGCATGCGAGCCTGCCTGGAAACATAACAAAACATGCACTCACCGTGGAGGTTGGGGTGTGAGCTGGTGGTAGAGAGCTTGCCTGGCATGTCTGACACCCTGATTTCAAGCCCAGCACTGCAAACATGAAAAAATAAAATAGATGCAAACAGCAAGACAGCAAGGTAGCCTGTTACCCTACCCTTAGACACTGTCCTTTGTCACAGCATGCCCTGGGACAGAGCCGCAATGCCTCTGGTTTCTCCCCTTGTCCAGGAGCATTCCGACCATTCCCCCTCTGTCACAGAGAATTCAGAATACCCGCGTGCCACTACTTCATCCCAAAGACCATGCTGTCTGGTGAAGGGGCTAGCCTGGGCTCTACCTGACCCATACCTTTACCCAGCAGCCTTGTACCTTCCTCCACCACAGCTCCTCATACTAACTCCTTTATCCAGCTCAGTCTCCAAATGTGTGACACCCATGGATGGAGGCATCCTCAGAGGCCCCTGGTACCTCCTCCATCCTTTCCCTCCGGTCCTTTTCTTCCTGTCTACTCTCCAACTCCACCCCCTCTCCTCTTCAGGACAGGCCTCCCTGAACTGGCCTGGACAGCTGCAGGTGCCCTCTCGTAATGGATGCTAGGAACTGAAGTCCTCTGCAAGAGCTAGCGGTAAGTACTCTTAACTGATGAGCCATCTCTGCAGTCCCCATCTCCTCATACTTATACACACATACACACACATATACACACATACATACACACACACATGTTTGGGGCCACAAATGAGCTCTTTGTCTGCTCACATCACATGTCGGCCCCCTGTCACTGCTGCACCATGCCTAGGGTTATGACCCTGGTGACGGATGCTCTCCGGTGGTTTTTCCTTTCTAAGTGGTACAGCCTGAGCAGCTGGATCTCAGGTCCTGGGACAGGCACTTCATATCACAAGTCCTAGCTATGCAATGCCAGCTCTCACGGTGCTTCTTACATGTCTGTGGAGCGACACAGGCATGTGCATTTGAAAGCTCAACGCCTGGTCTGGGTATGGAGTGCAATAGCAGAGTGCTTTCCACACACAACGCCCACGCCTGTCATCCCAGCTCTCTGAAGGCAAGCAGGAGAATCAGAAGTTCACATTCATTCTCAACTACATAGCAAGTTCTAGACCAGCCTGGACTATATAAGACCATGTCTCAAAAAGTTAAACACACACACACACACATATACACATACATACACACACCCCATACACAGTCCCTGCCATCATAGCAATTCTCCAGTTCTCCGTGCCTCCGCATTCCTCCTTCATATTCCCTCCCCTTTCATCTCCCTGTTGGCCTAGCCTATAGTTCTGAACTCTACAGGACAAGATCTCCACCCTGGGGTCTCCTGCTCTTTCTCTACCTCCCTGACTCAGGAGCACCAGGACAAGCCGGGTCAGTCCTACTGGGCTCAGGGCTCCTGGAGCCTGGGAGACAAAAGACTAGGAAGATGCCTCACTGATCTTTGAGGGGTGGCCCTTCCAGCGTGACCTAGGGTGTGTGGAGATACATACATGAGTGGTGGCATGTGTGAGTCAAGTGACTGGGTCTTGTGGTTGTGTGTGAGAATGTTCACATTTTAGGAGCGGTTGCGTCCGGCGTTATGTAATGCAAATGCTCCCTGGGGCCAACAAACCACAGTGGTGTAACTGCCAGTCGCCTGGGGAGGAAAAGGAGGGAAGATGTTAAGTCTTTTCTGTCCCTGCTGCCCTCCAGCAGGCAGCCCTGGATAGCCAGGCGCTTCCTGTTCTCTTGTTCCCACAGCCCAAGGACCTGGGAGGCTGGGCTGGGCACACAGGCCCAGGCCAGGGGTCACAGGAACTCTGCAGTCCTTGCTTGGATGACAGCTCTTGACACTGGCCCGAGGACTGTGATCACTGTTGCCTTCTCTTGGTCTGCTGTGCGACATGCATCTCCAACAAATGCTGCCCACTACCCCCCTCATCCCACAGTGGTCCTCCCTTTAAAGCCTCTGAGGTTCCCTTGTCCCAAAGGCCTTTCCCCAACATTGGAGCCGATCATCTCATTGGCCTTCCTTAAGCAGTGGGAACCTCACCTGTTTGCACCTGTGTTGACCTCAGGGCCAAAGCTCCCTTTGTCTCTCAAACTCTGTGTTGCTCCTCCCTGCCCCGCACTGCACACCACACCCCCCACCCCCAGTCCTGTATGTAGGCTACAGCAGCCCTGGAGGCCTGCTCTCTGCTCTGAACCCCTCAGGCACCTCTGAATGCCTGGCTAGACATCTGGCCTTGCACAATTGTCCCTTGTTCTCCAGCTGTGCCTTTTAATAATAATGGCCACAGTTTATAATAATGGCCAGGCTCTGCCAAACCCAGTCCCTGGAGGTGTCCTCATAAGGGCATGTCATCTTCACACCAACCCTAATAATGCATTTCCTGCTATTACGTGCAAGATCCCCATGGAGAGGGGTTAAGTGAAAACCCCCGCGGTTCCATGGCCATGGTTGTGCAAGCAGCTGGCAGCTCCCATGCCCAAGCCCTGTGTCCTCACACCTCCAGGCCCATGAAGGCAGGAAGTCCCACCCAGGCCTGCCTTCCCTGATGCTTACCCACCTGGTTGGCTGGCTGGCTGGCTTCTATATACTCAGAGCCTGTGGCTATCTCTGTGACTTTGAACTACTAATCTAATAACTGATTGGATAGAATTAACTGAGATCTTTTATTCACAACAAGAGCGGGAGAGTGGTTATACAGCTCAGTGGTAGATCTAGCATTTGGCTACCATACACAAGGCCCTGGGTTTGCCTGATCTCCTGCACTGGCGGTGGGGTGGGGGGCGGGACAGAACACACCTGGATGGCATGTAAAGAGAAGTCTCATTTTAAGCAGTTCCTGGGTATCTCTGAGCCTGTCTCCTCAAGTGCAAAATGAGACTAGCTAGTGTACTTCCTCACAGTTTCCAAGAGCATTATGGGCACTGTTGTGTGTGGGGACCACCCATCATAAAATTATTTCCTTGCTGCTTCATAGCTGTAATTTTGCTACTGTTATAAATCACAACGTAAATATCTGATGTGCGACCCTGGGGGGGTTGCGACCCACAGGTTGAGAACCACTGGTCTAGGCGCTACTGAGAATACCCAGTTAAGGTGATTTGCCTAGCAGACCACCCTGGAAAGGTCTGGAAGCCACAGATTTTTGTTCCTGGACAGTCACCCCACCCAGGCTCCCCACTTTCCTTCCTTCCCTGCACAGGGTTGCGGAGAGTCCCCTTAGACTCTGTTTCTGTCATCCCTCCTGTGCTGCTCAGGGACACTTCTGTTTCTGCACCTGGCGTCCAAATCAAGCCCCCATCCTTGGCTCTACACACCTCCTGCTACCCCTGCCCCAGCTCACCCTTTCTCCTTCCTGCTTTTATTCCACCTCCAACACCTTCATCCCTAACCCATGACATACTTTATATACTTGTCTTTTAAGTCTGCTGCCTCTAAAAGGTCAGCTCTGCAGGAGAATTATGCACAAGGAGTAGAAAGGCAGATCTCCTTTACTGTGTCCCACGTGCTTTGTTCATTTCTCAGTGCTGGGGATGGAACCTAGGACCTGGCACATGCTAGCCAAGGTGCTCTACCACTGACCCCCACCGCCAGCCCTCCTCCAAATTCTCCAAATAGCCTGGCAAAAAGTAGATGCTTTTACCAAGAAGCTAAAGAAATGGTTGCCGCCTCTCCACCCCTCTGCTGTCCGATTCAGGCCAGGTGTTTTCAGTCCGGCTCCAGCATCTCCCACAACAGCAACCTCCTGGTGCCGTCACCTGAACCATTCTGCCTCTTGAAGGAAGGCTTCTGGGATTACGTCTGCCATAGCCCAGTCTCCTCTCTCAGCCCCATCCTCTTCCTCTTCTTCAGTCTCAGGAGAAATCCCAGAGGTACAAGGTCAGCCATGTGGACCAGTCCATTCATAGGAGGTCGGGGTTCTTGTTTCCCACCAGCTTGGTCTCAGGGCAAGAGATGAGGACCATGCTTTTTTCTACCCAGAGAGGCATTTGCTTTGAGTTCAACTTCAATCATCCTATGGCAGGGCATTGTGGGAGTGAAGTAGGAGATGAAGATGGGCTTCTAGGCCCCAGGAATGCTGGGTTCTGACCCAGACACCTGCAGCCAAGACTCTATCCTGGGGGCTTTAAGAAGGCCAAAGGTTCCCAGTACCTTGAAGTCCTTCCCAGAGATTGCATTAGCACAGTTGCCACAGAGGAGGCTGAGGTTCCTCCTGTGCATGGGAGGGAAGGAGAAAAGATCAAATTCTCTCTGCCACATGGACTCCTAAACCAAGGAGGGAAATGAGTGAAAACCAGGGAGCTGGGAGGTGACAAGGAGTTAGGAGACAGCTGTGGTCCCTCTGGACACAGCAGCAGAAACGGGGGAGCTGGGGAGAGGCGTCTGAACCTGGCTCGCTCTGAAGCTATGGGGAAGCAGCCTTCAGGGATGCTAGAGAGGGAGGTCCCGGGGACTCAGGGTCACACTGTCTTCTTCCTCTGTCCCCTGAGATGGCTGGGCCCACATGGTCACTCCCATTCCAGGCCTTTTGGTGGAAGAAGCAGGCTACAGGTCCGTGAACTAGAATGGCCACCCTCCCTTTGCAGGAGTCTTTCATTCAAAGATTAGATAAAATGTGTAAAATATATCTAGTTGGCAATGTTATTCAGTAACGGCAGGACCTTCCCCCAGTTCCATGGGACTGACTGCACTCCCACAAGCCTCATGGTCACTTCTCACACACGGTTGGACCCCATAGAACTTTTCCTGGCCTCAGGCTCTGTGGGAGAGAAAGTCTACAGAAACTTGAGAGTTCACTCTGTCTAGTGTCTGGGGAAGCAGGGAGAACAGGGGCATTTAGAGGGGTGTGGGGGCACACGCCTTGTTCTAGTGCCTGTTCACCTGCTGTCCTTCTTCCCAATTTGGTCTGGCCCTCCCTGGACACTTGTGCATGCTCCTGCTTTCCCTGGACTGTCCATCCAACCTTCCAGAATGCAGCCTAGGAGCCCGACTGACTGACTCCTTCTAGCCTGGGTTTCCCAATTACAAGCTGTGTGACCTTGGGCAAACTTCTCAGTCTCCCTAGGCCCCTGCCTCCCCAGCTTTCATCTCTGCTCCCCAGCCCCCACTCTCCCACCCCACCCCTGCCTTCACCATTCCCTGGAAACTCAGGTGTGCAGATTTTGTCTCATCGAACAGCCAGTAAGTTCCAGAAAGGTCTAGGTAGACCATTCATTAAAACTATTCTGTGTGAAATCTCATGGCTCACCCCAAGCTCCAAAAGTAGAACCAGAGTTCAGCAAAGCAGGATCGTTGCCCAAAGCCACTGGGCCTCTGTGCCTTGAGGCCTCTCTGCCTGTCTTGCTTTAATTGTGCTCAGATTTCTGGGCTCTGAAGTGGGCCAACCAGATTCTGGCCTGGTAGTGCCTACGGGTGATTAGGAAAGAGGTAAGTGAACGTTTAAAACTCTCTCTCGGGTCCCCCAACAGAGGCCTGTTTGCAGGGCCCAGCTGCCATAGCCGGGCTGTGAAATGGTTTCCAGTTGACTAGGAAATGGTAGGGTTGTCTGTGTTGAGCGGAGAGTGTTCAGGCCTTGTGGTGGAGGTGAAAGAATGAAGAACAGCCTGCTGTAGCAGGGCTTTGATGCTCCGGGCCGGGAAACCTGCATCCAACAGACATGCACGCACATTTACTGGGGTGGGCACCTGTCTTCTCCAGCAGGCTACACTAGACACTGTTAACTAGTCCCCTTCAGCGTGCGGCTGGGCAAGAAGGAGAGACCTATTTCCTTTTACTCAAAACCTTTCTCTTCTGTTTCACCCTTTTACCGCGTGCGTATGTTATTACTGTTTTTAAACGTCAACAGATGTTATCGGACCCATGCTGCTCTTTCTCTGTAGTCAGAAAGGAAGTGGGTACTGAGAGTTGGTGAGGAGGGGGTGTGATTTAGTCAGATCTTGCTCTTGAAGACAGGGGGACTTCCTGGGGGGCAGAGGCTGGAGACCTTGGAAGGGGTTTGAAGGAGTCAGCACTCTGGGGAACAGTCCTACCTAGCTGTCGCTCCTTAGTCCTGACTGGGATGGTCTCTGAGGGACCTAGCACAGGCTTTAGGCTCTGGGGCCATCTCCCCTGTGTGAGCTGGGTCTCTAGGAGTTTTGATTCCTTTACTATGGGGCAAGAGCCAGGCTCCCTTCTGCCGCAGATCTGCCCCTGGTTTGAACCCTGCCCGTTGCCTGTGCTTCCTGAGCCCCTGGCCCAGTCATGCCTGAGGACAGTAGCCAGGTGTCTGATGCCAAGTCCTGTCCTCACAGGAACCTGCCTATATCTCTAAGGCCAGGAGTCCCTCACCACCAGCAAGCTGGGGAGAGCCTGGGGAGCTGAGCCCTCTTCTCCCCTCCGATCTTTTGGTGGTTTTTTTGGTTTTGTGTTTGGGGGACAGGATCACACTCTGTAGCCCAGGAGAGCTTGCAAGTCCAGGCTGGCTTCATACTCATTTAGATCCTCCTGCCTCAACCTTCTGAGTGTGTGGAAGATTACAGGCTTCAGCTGCCACACTCAACTTTCTCCTCAGTTCTGGTTGCCCACACTCCCAGTCTGCAGTCACTGCTGGGCTAGCGCGGTGAAGCAGCCTCTAGGCTCTGATGTCTGTGGCTATGGCTGATGACTGTGTCACTGCTCTTGTCCCTCATGGACAGACTGCCCACCCCCATGCCACTTCATAAGCTGAGCATCTGAGGCCCAGGTCAGGAAAGTGACCATCAAGCTGAAGGCGAGCTGAGAATGACACAGGCCTGAGACCTAGAGCGTTCAGCTTCCAGAGTGTTCCGAGAAGAAATGACTCAAGTAACATTAAATGTAGCTCTGGAATCGTGAGCTCAGAAATGAAGCGCCAGGGCTGGAGATGTAGCTCAGTCAGTGAGTAGTGTTCCATGAGTCGACAGGACCCAAAGCCCTGGGTTCCGTCCCCAGTGCCACATACATGCTGTGGTGGTGCGCACTCCTGTAATTCCAGCACTCCGGAGGAACAGATAGGAGGATGAAAAGTTTAAGGTTATTCTTGGCTACACAGTGTGTTGTACAAGGCCAGTGTGGGTCACATGAGATCCTGGGTCCAAAAATAAATAACAGCAGGGCTGGGATATGTGTGGAGTAATATAGTAACAAGGGCTGAGGCTTGTTTAGATGGGTGAACCTGCTGCGGGGGGTGAGATAGTAGGGCTGGGGTGTTGCGGGGTAAAGCAGCAGGGCTGGGGTGTTGAGGGGTAAAGCAGCAGGTTTGGGGTGTTGGGGGTAAAGCAGCAGGTTTGGGGTGTTGGGGAGTAGTGCAACGGGACTGGGATATGTGTGGGGTAAAACCTCAGTTATATCTCCAATGCCCTGGGTTCCAACCCCAGCACCACAAATATTAAGAATAATAAGGTTCTGGGAAGATGGCTCAGCAGTTAAGAGGGCATACAGCTAGCTCTTGCAAAGGACGTGAGTTCAAGTCCCAGGACCCATGTCAGGAGTCTGGCAACACTTACAACTCCAGCTCCAGGTGATCTGATGCCCTCTTCTGGCCTCCTCCGACAGTTCCACTCACATGCACAGACACACACTCAACATATACACTCCTCCATTCATCCATCCATTCATCCATCTATCACCTATCTATCTATTTTTGAGACAGGGTCTTTACTATGTAGCCTTGACTGACCTGAAACTTGGCACGTAGACCAGGCTGGCCTTGAACTCAAAGAGATCTGCATGCCTCTGCCTCATGTCAAAGACATGAAACACCATATTTTGCTACATATGCATTTTTTAAAGGATTTAAAAAAAAGACACCATGACAGATACTCCACACCTGTTAGAATGACCCAAATCCAGAACACAGTCACATCAAATGCTGGCAAGGATATAAAGGAATTCTCATCCGTTGCTAGTAGGAACACAAGGCAGACAACTACTTTGGGAGGTAATTCCTTATACAAAGAAACATGTTCTTGTGGTCCTCTTTGGCATTACTCAAATGGATGGAGAACATACCCATTACCAAACCTTATACATATGCTTAGTTTTGGGTTTTTTTTTTTGGTTTTTTTTTTTGTTTTTTGGGGTTTTTTTGGCAAATAACTTTTTTGTCAAACTTAGAAACAGCCAAAATGTTCTCCAAGACTTCAGATTCACCACAGTATATCCATACAATGGACTCTTATTCAGCTATAAGCTTTGAAAGAACATGAAGTTCTATGCATATTTTTAGATTATTTTATTATTTTATGTGCATGGGTGTTTTGCTTGCATGTCTATAAATATACCATATGTGCACTTGGTGCCTTCGTAGTTCAGAAGAGTGTTGGGTCTCTTGGTACTGAAGTTATAGATGCTTGTGAGCTTCCCTGTGTGTGCTGGGAATAGAACCTGAGTCCTCTGTAGCAGCAACAATTGCCCTCAGCCACTGAGCCACCTCTCCAGCCTTAGCTTCCTGTCTATTAACAAGTGAAAGAAGTGAGTTGGAAAAGGCTACTTACAGCAGGGCCTGGAGAGCTTTCTGGAAAAGGACTGTGCAGACAATCAAGTATCAGCTGTTGCCTAAGGGCAGGGCCAGGGACAAGTCAGTGAGGTCAGAGGGTTGTTAGGGCAGGAAGCTAGTCTGTATGGTGGTACTATAATGACCTCAGAATGCACCACATTAACAGTGAGCCCTAATATTAAGTTATGAACTTTAAGTGACAGTGTGTCAATGTGGTCTTATCTGCTACAACCTGTGAACCACTCTGCAGTGATGCTGATCACTCAGGAAACCGTGGGGAATGTGGCAGCTCTGCTCTTTTTGCTATTTCTCCAGAACAGAAGACTCTAGAAAACCCATCTATTTAAATAATAATAACAACACACCTGGAATCCCAACACTTGGGAGATGGAAGCAAGAAGATCATAAGTTCAAGGTCATCTTCAACTACACAGTGAGTTCAAGGCCAGCCTGTGCTAGAGAACCAGTCAATAATAATCATGGTTTAGGAGCAGGAGTCTCTCTGGACTCCTTTCTGGTCTCTGGCACCAGGGAATTGGGGTGGGAATGGCTACTGGGGGAGAGTTAAGGAAGTGAGAGAGACTCTGGTGGGCTCCCAGCACTAAGGCAGGAGAGCAGGGCCCGTCTTTTTCCCTCCTGTCTCCCACAGTTTCCTGGAGAAGGCTCAAAGATCCCCAGCCGTTGGCCCTCTTCTCCTCAGCTTCCTGTTTGGGTTCCAGAGAGACGGTTTGGCCGTTTCTGCAGCTGAACTGAGCCAGTTGGCCTGGTGGTAAGGGGGCCACTTGGGAGGGAGTGGATTGGGGGGCTGCCGGCTTGGCAAGCATGGAAACGAACCCCACGACTTCTGAACCCCTCAGAAGACCTGCAGCCTTTGACTGGGGGGGTTGGTTTGGCACCTGGCTCCCTGAGGGATCTATCTGAGGTAGGCAACTGAGGCCTGGGACATCACCTCTCTCCATGGGCAGACTTTCCTACTGGCCACTTATCTAATCTAGCCCCAGCTTCCCAGGTGCCTAGGTTCACAAAGGACAGTAGTGGGCTCTCTGTGCCACACCCCCCGCACCCCTGCCATCCTTCACCTTTTATCTCAGCCTTGATGCCCCCTCCCCATCCACAGGATCCACAGGATCCCAACTCCAGGCCTTACAACCTTACAACAGGCTCCAGCAGTAGACAGCACTACCTACCCTGAAGAAGTCTTGAGTTAAGGTTGGAGGGAGAGTAGGTACAAGGTGCCAAGTACCTACTTCAGGGAGCAGAGAGGAGTACTCAGCGTCAGATAGAAATGTCCTATAGTCAGAATTTCGAGTACACATGGAAGATTCCTGAGCTACAGGGAAGAGAGGCTGGGCCAGGGTGGTACCTGTTTTCTGGCCTGAGAGGGCCTGTTCCCCACTGACTAGAGAGGAAACCAAGGCCCAGAGAGGGAAGAGTGTTGCCCAGGTTACCCAGTGAGGGGGAGGCACATGGCCAGGTCAGAGCGCTGCTTGCTTAGACTCTTCAGTTCTACAGAGAGTAAGCTGAGACTCCATACCTCAGATGGCAGCTAGCACGGGGCCCCCAGTGTCTCTGTTGACCTCCTGAGCTCCAGACGGTGGCATTCTAGGCCCTGGGTCCTTTCTTCTCTGCCTCTGCCATCACCCTCATTTTTACTTCCTGTACTTGGCCCCCTAGAGCTGGACCTCACCATGCTCTGACCTTTGAAAACTCCATGCCTGCTACTTCTAGTCTGGCCAGGCAGTAGCTGCAACTAGATGAATGCCCAGAACAGGGATCCTTGTCATCAGACGGCAGCCAAGGCCCAAGGTTCCTCCAACCCACGCTAAACACTGCTGTTTCTCCCTCATTCTCCACTGACCCACTGAATCAATCCTGTTCATTTCTGTTCCTGCATCGTCTCAGGCCCGGATCCTGTCATGGGGCCAATGCCTTCATGTCCCCGGGACTCACTAATCTGTTACTTATTTTAGGGAAATGGGGAACTTTCAATGAAGCCTGTGTAAATGTACACAAAAAATTAGGTTGAACATCTCTGATAAAACAAACAGCACTGCCAGGCGGTGGTGGTGCATGACTTTGATCCCAGCACTTGGGAGGGAGAGGTAGGTGGATCTCTGTGAGTTCGAGGCCAACCTAATCTACAAAGTGAGTTCCAGCCAGCACTGTTACACAGAGAAACCCTGTCTCAAAAAAACCAAACAAACAAAAACCAAAAACCAAAAATAAACAAACAAAACAAAAAAACCAAAAACAACCCCCCATCAAAACAACAACAAGGACACCCTCAGGTATTGCGAACCTCACTGCCTGGCCTAAGCTACCTGGACTGGTGACTTGGTAGAAGTGAGTGGGGGAGGAGGTAAATGAGTGAGGTGGAGGTGGGGAAGGAACACCTTTTATAGCGGAGACGGAGACATATTTCTTTTTTTTTTTTTTTTTTTGGTTTTTGAGACAGGGTTTCTCTGTAGCTTTGGAGCCTGTACTGGAACTCGCTCTGTAGACCAGGCTGGCCTCGAACTCACAGAGATCTACCTGCCTCTGCCTCCCGAGTGCTGGGATTAAAGGTGTGCGCCACCAAAAGGCGTGCACCACCACCGCCCGACAATCAATTCATTTTTAACAAGAGTACCAAGATCATTCAACATGGAAGGTAATAGTACCACTGCCCAGCTGATGGAGACATATTTCCTGAGCTCTGGGAAACCTTGGGGTCACTGCCAAGGGTAAGGTAGGTAGGATGCTGGAGACAGAAGTCCAGGGATGTGCTGTTTTACCTTTGTTAAACCCTAGCAGCAGGACTTCTGAGGCCCTAGCCTGGGGGGAGTCCTGTTCCCCAGACAATGGCTTTGTTGCTGCCCCTAGAGGCAGCTTTAATTGAATCTCTATCATTCTAATAAAACTCAAGATTCAAAGGCTAGTCGAAAACCTGCGAGCTCAGATAGTTAGAGTAGCAGCTGGCTCACTTTCTCTCTTAGTTGGGTCCCAGAAGCCACCCTTCTTCCACACCACCCCAACTAAAACACCCACACTAAGCCTGCAGTGGTGGCGCACGCCTTTAATCCCAGGACTCAGGAGGCGGAGGCAGGCGATCTCTGTGAGTTTGAGGCCATCCTGGTCTACAGAGCAAGTTCCAGGGC
This sequence comes from Ondatra zibethicus, assembly GCA_004026605.1. Lineage (NCBI taxonomy): Eukaryota > Metazoa > Chordata > Mammalia > Rodentia > Cricetidae > Ondatra > Ondatra zibethicus. The sequence goes on along the minus strand of PVIU01011981.1, from coordinate 30,232 downwards.
AGGTTCCAGTGCTACACAGAGAAATCCTGTCTCAAAAAAAAAAAAAAAAAAACCCCAAGTAATAATAATAATACCACCACATTAAGCTCCTCTCTGCTACTTCCTGTCAACTAGTTGATAACCCCGCCTCTCTGAACCCAGGTTAATTTTATTTAATAAATGCAAGTACAGCCCATCTTTACAGTTTAAACAAATGCAGCCCATCTTTGCCTAGTTAAACAAGTATTCCACAACACATATTCCTCTCCCGGAGCAGAGAGGAGCAACTGGAAGCTGCAAGGATAAACTGGGAGTGGGGCGGGGGGGCTCTGAGTCTGGGACAGAAGACTGTGACCCCAAAAGGATGGCCCATCCGTGCTAACTGGAAACCTCCCTTTCTTCAACTCCATCACTGCTTAGAGTGACTCGGGTGGGGGCCACTGAGGCATGCCCACCTCAGTGTTGGTCCTGCGCTACCGTGCTCTTCTCATAGGAAGGAGACCAAAGGTTCTTTTTGTTTGTTTTTGTTTTGTTTTCAAGACAGGGTTTCCCTATAGTCCTGGAACTTGCCGTAGACCAGGCTGGCCCCAAACTCAACAGAAACCGCCTGCCTCTGCCTCCCGAGTGCCTGGATTAAAGGTGTGCGCCTCCACTGCCCGGCTCAAAGGTCCTTTTAAAGATGTATTATATTCATTGTTAATTGTGTGCACTGGTGCGTGTGTGCATGTGCCTGCGTGCGTGCGTGCCTACGTGCGTGCATACCTCCACAGAGGCAGGAGGAGTTGTGTAACTTCATCCCCGCAGACCTCCAGGCAGCTGTGAGCCTACCTGAGCTTCAGTGCTGAAAAGCAAACTCAGATTCTCTGGAATAGTAGGGCCCCTTAACTGCTGAGCCTCATAACCCACTGAGTCCCAGGATCCTTCCAGAAGCTTCTGTGAGGGGTTAATGAAGGGTCTGAAAGTCATGAACCTTTCTGCCAAGGAAGTTGGGCCCTCCATCTGCAGTACTAGCGTCTCCGCATGGCCTCTCCTGGGACCTCGTGCTTGGCACTGAGACCAGGAGCACAATTGCTGGAGAGCTGGTATCATCTCTTCCACAGAGAGGTGGTCTGGGAAACTAGGATCTGGGAACAGTCAAGTCTGGTTATAGCAGACTAGCTAAATTCTGCAGGCTCGGCCTGCTTCGGTCACCCCCGCTTAAAAGGAGTTTGAACGTCAATAACTAGGTTTGCAACACAGGGCAGTTCACCAAGATGCTGCGGCAGGTGGTTGAGACTGTGTGGCTCCTTTTGGGTTCCCCAGGGAGCAGAAGTACGAGTTAATCTGTGATATTAGGTCTTGAATAAGAAGGCATTTTTCTAGAAAAAGACTGAGTGCACCCACCCTGTCCTGCAGTTCCTGCTGCGAAGAAGCTGAGCCATGGACAGGCCTCGGGTTCAGGGGTTCTTGCCCCTAACTGTGGAGGGTCCCAGGACCACTCAATTGAACTTCAGAGGACCATTCTAACAGATGTGGCTTCCTGGAGCTGAGCAGTTCTGAGTCTCTCAGGCCTGAAAACCTGGAGAATGAGACCTACAGCACTGATCTGAGCTAGCCCTGAGCTGATCTGAAGGGCTTCCTGGAGGCGACCACGCAGGTCCTAACTTCCAGAAGAAAGGTCAAGAAGAGCTTTTCTGTGATTCTTCAGTGAAATACATGTCCAGTTGCTATAGGCTGGGTTGCTGGGGCCTGGGAAGTGGAGTGTCCTCGAGATCAGAGGGGTCAGGTGGAGATAAGAATGCTGATAAACAAGGTTCCACATGGAGGAATTTAAGCCACTGATCGTCCCCTCCCAGGAACAAGTAGCAGCTGGCGCTTCTTCCAGAAAGCCCACGAGGAGTGCCTGGGATGGTATAGAGTGTACTGTGGAGCTGCAGGGTATAAACAGGGTGTGGAGGGAGAGCAGGGAAGTCCAGGGCCCCAGATGGGGTGCCTAGGGAGGAGGTGGCCAGGCACAGGGGCTTAGAGGCCCAGTGCGGGGCTGGCCCACAGCTGCGGCAGGTATTTTTAGGTAGGCTCAGGTACAGACTGAGACATTACGCCACAGACCGACAGGTGGTTAATGTTTAATCCCCTCTTTAATCATTAACTCTCTGGCCTGGCTAGGGAGGACAGGGCTGTTGTCAAATCAGTAACCACAGGCCTGGGGAACAATGTCCACAGATTTCTTTGCCTCTCCTGGCTAGGCTGGGGGTGTTGGCTGGGTGGGAGTCACCCATGGTCCTAGGGTTCCTGGTGTGATTCTTTCTATGGTAATTAAGGGCATGGAGACAGTAGAAGGAGTCCCCTTGAGACCTTGGATCTCCTTCTAACCCAGGGGCTCTTTTGATGACCAATGATCAGGAGTGATATGCATTCAGGCATGAGGGTTCCAATGCCTGCTATCTCCTTCCAGGCCTTGAGACTTTGAGCAAGTCACACAGCCTCCCCGGGCCTCAGTTCCTTCATCTTCACAGTGAGGAAATATATTTGTAGCTTGAAGGATTGTCATGAGATTTGAATGAGATGTGAGTGTATAAGGAAGTACTTTCTAGACTGAAGACTGAGATAGCAAGCTGGTTAGAGACAGTATCAACTACGAAAGGGCAGTCACTGTAAAAGGCGCAGAGTTGAAAGCAGATCGTGAGGGCAGAGTCATAAAAGGCGCAAGGATGAAAGAAGAAAGATAGCGATGTTATTTCCATTCAGATGGTGGCCTGCTCTGTGGAGCTGATTTTAATTCGGGTAATCAAATGGTTATTAACAAGTCTGTTTGCCCAGGTCCCAAATTGGGCTGAAGGGTTAATGTGAAGAAGAAGAAGAAAAAAAAAAGCTAACCTTTCCCGCCCTGGGGGGTGGGGTGGGGGGGAGCAAAGGTGACCAGGTTTCCAAGGCTGAACCAGAACAAGAGAGGCAGTGTTTGTAAGGAGGGTCAACAGGTCAGGACCATAGGGTCAGCAGGGGGCGCGGGGAGGTGGACAGTGTGGGCTAAGGGTCAAAGCCGGCTTCAGAGCCCAATCAATCAGTGTAGAGAGAGAGGGTCCTGGGAGATGAGTGGGAATCAGGAATTATATGCCTCCTGATAGGTGCTGGGACACACAGAGTCCCCAGACACACCCTGTTGCAATCAGCTAGTCCACACACAGGTACACACGGCAGCACAGCTAGGGCAGGCAGGAATCTCTTTTACCCAGCCCTGAGGACCCTGTGATTCCTGAGCCTGATAGGGGTTGCAGGGAGGAGCTTAGCGTGGGCCCAGGGACTCAGAACACTCCTAGATGGGAAAGGGTGAGCCAAGCCTTGGAGGGGAGGCAGATGGGGCTCCTTGGGGGAGGTGGGTATAAAACTGATCTTTAAGAAGGGGGTTGGGCTCTGGGAGTTCCTGTAGCTTCCCAGACCTTAAGCCTTCAGCCCTGTTCTGACCATACCCCAAGCTCAGTTCTGGCCCAGATTCACAGAGGCAAAAAGAAGCCAGAGACACCTAAGAAATCAGGCTAAGGATCAATAGAAACAGAATTCTGCCCTTCCCTGCGCCCCTCCTAGCAAGGCTCTGTAGGCTGTATGGGGATGGGGTGGGCAGGGAGGGCTGTTTGGAGCTATCTGGGAAGCTTGTCTCAAGAAGGATCCTCTGCAGGAAGTCAGGCCTTATGTGGGCTCCCTGCTCAGAGGATTCTTGTCCAGTGTGGACAAGACAGGGAATAAGGAGCTGAGAAGAGATGGCTCAGCAGTTAAGAGCACTGACTGCTGACTGCTCTTCCAGAGGACCTGGGTTCAATTCCCAGCATCCACATGACAGCTCACAACTATCTATAACTCCAGTTCCAGGGGACCCAACACCCATGGCAAAACACCAATGCTTATAAAATAAAAATAAATAAATTAAAAAAAGACGGGGACTAAAAGGGCATAGTGACCTAGGGAGAGGCCCAAAGGGAATGGCAGATGCCACCAGGCAGGCTATTGCTATCTAAGAGTTCAGACTGAACGCTGAGTCCAGAGCCTAAATCCTACCTGTCCATTTCTAGCTGTTACCTTGGGCCTGATCCCTCTCTGCCTCTGTTTCTTTCTTTCTTCTTAAAAAAGACTTTTACTTATTTTATTTTATGTCTGTGTATGTTCTGTCTGCATGTATGGACATGTACCATATACGTAGTTGGTGCCCATGTCAGAAGAGGTCCCCTGGAACTGGGGTTACAGATGGTTGTGAACCATCGTGTGGGTGCTGGGAACCGGACCTGGTTTCTGCACTATGTCTTCGTTCCTGTGCCTTGCTAGCTGTGTAAGGGGACCAGGAATGACCTGTCATAAAGTACTAACTGCCTACGATGGCTGAGTTGTAACGAAACCCAGGGCCCAAGTGCTGCGGAGTACCGTGAGTGGGGCTGCCACTTGAAGGAGAGCACATTCCTGATGGGCATGCTCGATGAGACTTCCTGGAGGAGGAGCTATTTACCCCCTTGGAGGGTTAGCAGGATCCCTTCAGCAAGGGAGAAGGGAAATAACCCTTCCCTGAGGAGAGACAAGCAGAGGCAGGAAGAGACAACATGAGGCTAGGGACAGGGATGGTAAGGAGATCTCTGTGGCGAATGTAGCAGTCTGAGACAGCTAGTCCTGAGGGACAGAAGAAGGGCAAGAGGGACCCAAGGCTTTGGGCTCCAATGGAGATGGGCAGCTGGTACAGGACTAGGAGGGTTTGCATCTATGGGCTCCTAGGCTGGACCTGGAGCATAACCTCCATAAAGTTCCTCTGGCATGGTCCCTGAGCTCCCTTCTAGAGTCTACCTTCTATGCCTCTGGCCCGATGATCATAGGCCAGTCATTTCCCAGTTTCTGTCTTGTCATCCACCATGTGGGCACAGGAATGTGTACCCAGAACCCTCAACGTAGTGGTAAACAGTGACTAGGGACTACAGTGGCTACTCTCTGATACATGGCCCAGGGTCAAGTGTAGAGGTACAGAGTTGGGGGAGGAGCCAGGCCAAAGCTTTCTTCCCTGGGCTGGGTGGGTGGGGGCTCAGCTTATCTGTGTCCTGACAAAACTGGAGTGGGTGAGGGGGGGGTGCTTCTCCAGCAGCCCAGATAGCATAAGGGCGATAAAGAGCACAGGCCCACAGCCCGCGCAAAGAGGCAGGGACAGCAAGATGTGCAAAGCTGGAGTTGTTAACACTGTCACTTCTCTGATCCTTTCCCCCACCTCCTCCGACTGCTCCAGGCTCCTTGGGTGCAACCCCAGCATTCCCACCCGAAGAGGCATTTAATGGTGGCCTTTGGCCACTGTTTCAGGGAAGCAATAGCAAAAGAGAGTAGTCTGTGGAACAATCACAAGGTAACTCTCCAGGCTTTTCCTGGGGCTTTCCCACATTTCCTGGGAAATTCCGCGGGCCTTCTTGTCAGGTCTTAAAGCTGAAACACCTTCATCCAGGGAACTCTCTTCATTTTGGGCACCCAAGGAGAGGTGGTCGTTTTTGGAGTGAACAGATGAATATAGGGTGGGTGATGAAGGAAGCAGATGATGAGGGGGCTGAAAGTTTTCTCCAGTTCTCCGTCCTTTCACCTGGCCTTAGTGGCATCCTGTATCTGCACTAGAGGGACAGGCTTACATATGGAGGTGATCAATAGCACTGGATTCCCTGCCAGAGGGCCTCTGTGCCCGTGGAGGCTTGGATGGCAGAAGATTTGCCATAGTTGAGGGGGTCTGTTTCTAGCATTCTGACAGAGACCAATCTCCATAGGGGCTTTGCGCACCCCGCTGTTACTATTCTGGTTTGAGAGTGGCTGTATATCATACATGTGAGCAGCTGAGCTCTGAGACAGCAATTGCTCAAAATCACGGTCAAGGCACACCCCCACACTCAACCCTGCAAGCAGGTGAAGACGGCCCAGAGACTTCTGGTCCCCAGCCCCTTTTCAAGGGACATCTCATTCTATGCAAAAGCCCACAGGGAGACAGGCAAGGGCAGGGCTTATCTGGGGAGCAGACACCCTGAGGGAGAAGGGTTTGGGAGAACTAAAGGGAAGAGAAAGTGGCAGTTCCTCCACAGCTCCCGCAGGTCAGATGTTCTTGAGCTCTGGGATAGACACTTGTTCTTGTGCTTACAGAAGGACACTTCTAGACGGAGTGCAAAGTCTCCCCACTCCTCTCTCGGGATCCCGAGTTGGTTGAGTGACTAAAGCCTGTTGATGAAGCTGCCTTTGGTACTGCTGTTAATGTCAGGGTCACTCAGTGATCCCAGCAGAGCTGGTCCTTTTGTGCCTTCAGAAGCCTTGCCCCTCCACTGCCCTGCCCCACTTCCCACCTCACACCCTAAGGCTTTTGCCTGCCTTTTACTTCTCTGTTATCTCCCTCTGCATGGGTCTGGTCCATGTCTGGTCACTTCTGAGTCATCAATACCATTCAGTTGCTGTGCTTAGCCGATGTCATGTCTGGAAGGCTAAGTGCTAACATTTTGTTAGAGATGCGATACCTCCCACCCCAACTCAGCAGTGGCCATGAAGTTCCAAACAGTGGGGGAGGGAGGAGGGAAGCCGGGGTTGGGGAGTAGTAAGAGAGAAGACCACCAAGGCATTTGAGTGGCCCCAACTCCTGTGTGTGTCTAGCCTAGCCTTATCTCCCTCTCTCCGGCTCCAGACCCAGCCACGAGGCCAAACTGTGTGAACAAATGGTGCTGTTGGGCCAGGGGCCAAGACGGAATCCCCTCAGACAGGCTGGCCAAAGGGTTTGTCCACCAACTTGCCAGGTCTGCAGGGAGTCCGGGGGAGGGACAGGCTGGGGCAGACCCAGCTCTGGCGGAACAGTGGGCACTGAGGACAGGAGAGCCAGGCCTGCCTAGCCTTTGAAGGGCCAGCCTTCCTGAGGAGGACACTTTAAATCGCCCCCAATTAAACCATTGCCGGAAGCTTTTAACAACCCTGTAGGCCGTTTAAGGACTGTCCTTTTGTTAGGCGGCCAAGCTGTCATGCAGGCAGAGAAAGACAGAGAGAGACAGAGAGAGAATGTGCATCCTGTGGGCAAGCGCTGGCCAGGACCTCTCACTACTTTCCCTGAGCCCCAAGGCTAGTGGTCTCCAACCATGAAGCACCCTCCTACACTGCTTGTTTGGGAATCAAAGACTGGGGAGCCTGCTTGGATCTGGGGCAGCCGAGACCTTTTCTGCCTATTCCAATAGAGCATACTGCCCTGCTTCCAGAGGGCTCGGGCCTTGGAGATCTGCACTGCCACCCTTTCCAAGGGACCTCTATGGCCCCGGAAGTGGCCTCTTTCTGGCACTTCCAGAAGTTGTCTTGGGCAGTAGGAGCTTCTGCTCTCCCTGTTCCCACATAGCCCCCACCCCACTTGAGCCTGCTTTAGGGGCTTCAGGTAGAGTCCTCAGGTGGTTGTTTCCTGGAAGTTCTTAAAATTTAGGGCTCACCCCTTCCTTAGGAACAGGATTCACTCTGACAAGCTGCCAGGGAAGGTAGGGAGCCTTGTATCCTGCCATTCCTTCCTCAGCCTCTTTCCTTGCCCCAAAGCAAGACCAAGTGTAGATTTGATATTAGTTACTGCAGCATGTGTATACTTTAAAACAAGAACGCCCCTCTCTGTAAACCGGAGTTGCTAGAGGACAACAGACAGCAAGCTTCCATTTGGTCGTTTAGTTTGACACCAGAACCCTCCACCATTGGTGTGCACATCTGCTCCCTTATTTTATCCTCAGGGCAGCCTGAAGGCCACTGGACAGGCCCCTCCACTGTACAGCAAAGAAACTGAACGAAGCCTAGGAAGGTTTGTAGAACTGGCCTGAGTCTGCGATAGGTTAGGAGGGATTCTCAGGAAGCTCCCTTCAAAGTCACATAGAGCTGTCACAGACAGCTGTGAGGTGGGTGGACCGCACAAGGGCACTTTATGCCCCTTCTGGCATGTGGGTTGGTAGTAAGTTCTTCATTGACTGGAGGGAGCTACTGAAGGCTTTGAAGGAATTCCTCTTTTCCTGAGGCCAATTTGAGCTTCTGTCTCTTGTGAGTAAAGGCTAGGCTCACCAAATGGACCCTCCCAGCTCCTGGCCTGTACTATTGCTTTCCTTTGCATCATTTACTATAGCCTCCCCCCCCCCCTCAGGGAGCTGTGACTCAGGACTTGTGTAGGATCCCACTGCTAGTCAATGGAGAGGCCCAGACACCATCCTAATCTCTTGGGCTCTAAATTGGCCACTGTTGGGACTGGTGAGATGGCTCAGTGTGTGAGATGGCTCTCACACAGGTCTTAGGTCTCACACTGGAAGGCTTTATGACCACATGTTATTTCAGCTCCAGAGGATCAGATCTCTCTGGCCCTCTCAGGCACCTACACCTACACACACACACACATACACACACACACACACACACACACACACACACACACACACATAGTATGGCAGTTTATACCTATAATCCCAGAACTGGAAAGGCAGTGGCCGGCAGATCTGTCTGTAATTCTAGTTTCAGGGAGTCCGATGTTTTCTCTGGCTTCTTAAGATGACAGGCATGCATATGGTGCTGACATACATTCTGGAGAAACACCATAAAATCAAAATGTAATAGATATAAAACAAACAACAAAGTGAGCTTTACTAACGTCTGTAGCACAGGCACCATGAAGTGGCCAGCACAAAGTGGCTGAGAAGCCGGGCCAGTCAGAATGACAAGGCAGGTGGGAAGAGCCACTGGGCCACTGTGAATGGAGTCAGGTGATGGTGAGGGGACACAGACACCAAGACGTGACCTGTACAAGGCCTGAGGGTAGGTATCTGAGGGACAGAGCAGGCTGAGGTTGAGTAAGGCTGGGGTTGGGGACCTGCTGAAGTTGACAAAGCCTTGTTTCCGCATGGACTAGCTACTTGGCTGCGTCTGTCTGTAGCACCTTGTTTTGTTCCCAAATGCAAGGCAAGGATTCTTCTCTTGATACTGATAAGGAAAGGGATGGTTAGAGATAGGAGCTAACATGCTGGAAACTTCTAGCCCAGAGTATCAAGCCCAATTTAAACCTGCAACTCAAGCCCAAGAAATCAGCTATTTGGTTGATTTCACTAACTTTTTCCCTTCCATTTCTTAGATGGTCCTAGGGATTGGACTCAGGGCCTTGGGCATATGAGGCCAGTGCTCTCCTGTTGAGTTGTATCTCCAGCCCCCCAAATTAGCAATTTGGATCACCAATTCAGATGAGAACAGGCGGTCCTGACCTCACCGTTGGGGGGTTGCAGCCCAGCTACCCTCCCCCACCACACAATCCCCCACAGGCCCATCGTTTTGACATTTCAAAAGCTCTGGATGGAAACCCAAAGCCTCTTCAGCAATGGCCCAGGTGGGCAGCTTGCCAGCTGGACGCTGGCGCCTGGCTCACTAGAGGATTGCCCAGCACCTGCTTCCATGAGAAAAGGGGTTTAGGGGCTCTGGGCAGATCCTGCTGGGAACCATCAATGCTCTCACTCAAGGGTGCTGACGAAGGGAGCTGGGCCTGCTGGGACCTGGGGGGAACCCCCTCATCCAACCCCCACAGCTGAATATCCCTTCTGACCCTGGCCTGAGGTCCTGGGTGTGTTTTATTTAACATAGGCCCCGACACACACCTTCTTATTCACATTAACAACAGTTACACGCAGCTCTTAAATAAAAAAGTGTCATTAAGACTGCGGGTGGTGATGTCTACCTGTGTCTACCTGTAACCCCAGCACACTAGGAGGTGGAATCAGGAGGATTAGAAAGTAAAGGCCATTGTGAACTATCTGGACTGCATGAGACCTTGTCTCAAAAAAATAAAAAATAAAAAAGTAACACATCGTTAGAGTCAAGGGTGCAGAGCTCAAGTTTTGATGTGAGCAATACACACATGCTTGCATGCACGCCATACATGCAAAAAAATTCCATGATTGATACAGGCTTTCATAAAGATGAAGTTATTGATTTGAAGTATACCTTTAAGAAATTTACTAGTCCAACATTTCATGGACTGGGAGCCTGGGGCTTGCTGACTTGCTCTCCCCCCCCACCCCCGCATCTTTGAGAGGACTGAGTTTAGTTAGAAAGTGGCTGCTCCGAGGAAACCACCTTGCCACCTTGCTCATGTCCCCTCTCTTCTCACGTGTGCGCTTGGGCTTGGTCCCTTGAGGGAACAAGTGGCTGTCGCCACGAAGTGACTGCAGGCAGAGATAACTCAGTTGCTCTGGGGTCAGGCCCAGCTGTCATAGTCCAGGATTGCACCCAGCCTACTCCAGGGCTGGTCTTTAAGAAAGAGCCTGGGCCTGAAAGACCTGCTGTTTGGAGAAAAACAATGAGTCAGCCCTGGAAGGAGAGGGGGTGTGAGTCAGCCAGGGAAGGGAAGGGGGCGTGGTCCTGGGACCCGGCAATACAGCCTCCTTTTCCCAAGCGGACTCTTGCAATCTCCCAATTTGTCCTGCCCTCCCCCCCTCCCCCCAGCCCTTTCCTTTTTCTGTTATTTGGCTGTGATAGGAAAAGCATTGAAAAATAGAAAGTGCCCTAGACAGGAAAACACTCTTGAGAGCTGAAACCTGAAACCCGGGGGCCTGCGCCAACTCCCCAGTTGGAGGTGGATGGCTGGCCAGGATTCATTCTGGGCCCCAGTCCCAGGCTCTGCTTAGGGTGGTGCCCAAAGCCCCTTTAGTGGAGGTGAGAACTTGAGGGGGGCAGTGGGTGACCACTAGAGATCACATGGATGGGGGAGAGAGGCAGATTTCCTTTTTATATTTATTCATGTATTTATTTCTTATTACTTCTTTGTTTCCTTGTTGCTGGTAGTGGAACCTAGGATCTCATGTATGTGAGAGGCAAGGGCCCTACCTCTGAAATACACCCCTACTGCAAACTTCTTAAAACATTCCCACTGTCGCATGGAGGTGGTGGCACATGCCTTTAATCCCAGCACCCAGGAGGCAGGGGCAAGCAAACTCTGTGAGTTTGAGGCCAGCCTGGTCTACAGAGCGAGTTCCAGGACAGGCTCCAAAGCTACACAGAGAAACCCTGTCTCGAAAAACAAAACAAGAACAACAAAACATTCCCATTGTCAAGGCCCCATGCATTTCCATGCAGTCCCAGGATCTCCATCAGAGCCACATGAGGGGACAGGACCATGACTTAGCACGCTATTTACTAATGAGTAGATGTGGATACTCCTAGTGAATCCTATTAGACCCTAGCAGGTGTCACAAACCACCCCAGACCTCTACTTCTTTCCAGTTATTCAGAAAGAATCAGCTTTTGGTAACAAGGGCAGAGAGAATCGACTAGAAGTTACAGACCAAATTCATTCATCAAAAGCTTACTGGGGTAGGCTGAGCCAGACTCCAGAGATGGGGCGGTTGGGGAGGCTCAGGTTCCAGACAGCCAGCTGTGTGAACAGATAACTACTCTACAATAGAGCATCGCAGAGCCTTATCTGCCCTATGTGCAGGGAGGACGCTGAGGGGCCTGAGGGGCTGGGAGGTTTTCTAGAGGTCTTAGCTAGGTCTGGGCTACCTGGGGGCTGAGGCAGGAGGATTCAAGGCCAGCCTGGGAAATTTAGTGTGAACCTGTCTCAAAAGAAGTAAAGTCAGGCTCAGTGGGTGGTGAGCACCTTTAATCCCGGGAAGAGGCAGATGGATCTCTGTGAGCTGGAAGCCAGCTTGGGCTATTGTAAGTCTAAGGCTAGGGCTGTATAGGAGATAATCAGCTTTTAGGATGGTTTGCTGTGTATATGCACAGTTCTAGAGTCACAATACTCAGGAAGGAGAAAAGAGAAAGGCTTAAGTACCTACAGTGACTATTGGAACCTGGCCTTTGGGGGTGCAGCAATGTGCTGGGTAAATTCTCCCAACACTTCTGCCCTCCAGCCACTGTGCTCATTCCAGATGCAGGACAGGGGTTGAGATCCAAGAAAGCAACAGTTACATTCTTCATCCCTTGGGCCAAGGAGCCAGAATTTTACCCGCTGAGCAACGGGAAGCCAGCAAAAACTTCAGAGGGAGGGCAGGGCAGTCTGGCCTGTGCTTTGGTTCAGAGGAAGATGATCCTTAAATATTAAATGAGAACTGATGACAATGTAGTCAGGCAATGGGGAGGCCATGGGAGAAATGTGCAGGAGCTCAGAAGATCCAGCCTCAGTTCAGCTCTGGCCTGGTCCCTTGTCCTCCCCCACACCATCTACTACCAGTCAAGCTCAGACAGCATTCGCTCAGCTGACATCAGTCCAGCCACACAAAGTGCAGGACTGGAATAAGAACAAGCTAGTCCCTGCCTGGGAGGCCGGAGGGAACAGCAATTGTCCAACAATAGCAATATCACATGGCTGCTCTCCCTGGTCCAGCTTCTTCCTCCGAATTCTCCTCCAGACTGCTCTCTCCATGCCACCAGGGCTCTTAGATCCTGGGAGACACCTGACAGTTCCCAGAAGAGCAGGTGCAGGCCCGAGTGCACAACGCAGGATTCACCTAGTGTTTTCTGAGATTAATTAGCCTCAGTGGAGAATAACCATTCTCCCAGCTCCTGACTCACTGAGAACCCAGACCACAGACAAATTCTTTAATTGAACTAAAGCTTTCGGCGTGTGCAAATGGCCTGAAAGCACAGGCTGACCCAGTGAACCGGCAGGGTGGAAACACTGCCACTGTGGGCTTAGCAATGGTGACACTGCTGGCCTTTAAGGCCTCAGCCCTGTGTCCAAAGGGGCAGAGATTATTTTGGCTACCCGTTGTCTTAGACAACCAATTATCACAAGCTATCTGGGACTAAAAGACCCAAGTAGGAGAGATCTGGGGAAGGTGGGGTATTTTACATTACCAGGATTCCCCACCCCCCATGGCTATTCTAGACTTTGTTGACAAGATCACCACGGCAACATATAGGCAAGTCCAGGACAGGTAGATTGGGAGGTGATTCCCCTCTCCTGACGTCATTAGTCATTAAGTGTTGGTAGTTCAGGCGTGAGAAATGAGGTGGGGCCTGGGTGCCCTGAGTGATAACTGGGGATTATTTGCAAAGCGGTTGGTTTCAGATCTTGGACTTGTATATTTCCGTTTCCTCCTGGCCCCTGGATTTGCGAAGTTGCCTTCTGTGTGTTTGTGTCCTCTCTGGGACATAAACTAAGACTCAGTATGCAGGGGACACTGAAGCCATGGGGTTGACTGTGGGTGCTGGATTAGCAGCCTCTGTCCCAGCATGAGATAGCACAGGTTGCAGTCAGCAGGAGTCCTTCCTTTTATTTCTGGCAAAGACTGCGGGAGGGGAGTTCCCCTTCTCTGTTTGTTTTGATTCTGTTGTTTTCTTAAAGACAGGAAGGAAAGCTCTCATCACTTTTTCGGTTCTGTGAACAATAGAGGCAGGCAGGAGGATGTTCCCCCGCCAAGCCCACACCTTCTCCTCTCCCCTCCCCACCACGAGCCCCCGCCAACCAGGATCAGGCCCCACTGATTAGAGAGGCTGGCTTCACCTTTGAATTGCGTTGACTTCTTTGAGTAAAAATGGGAGCCCTCAGATTCCCTTGAGAAAGTTGTCAAGGCTATAAATATAGAAATAAATGAAAAATCCGAAGTTGGAAAGACAAACGACTGAATGTGCAGAGAGTGGTTCAGAAGGGTCCTTCCTTTGCCTCCTTCCCTTAGGAGCATAAACGTTTGGCCCAGTGCACAGTCAGGGAAGCAAAACTGGGCTTCTCTTATCTTTCCATACAAAGCTGGTTCCTTCCACAGCAGACTTGCAAATATTGGCTTGACCCTGTTTGACTTCTAAGCAGCTTGAGAAACAAGGAATGGCTGGCAGGTGAATCCAGGGGCTACTTGGTTCCTGGAATTGTCCTTGCTTTGTTGGCAGACCAGCTGAGTTTCTCCCAGAACATCTCCTGGCTTCTTAAGTCTCTGGCGCTCCATGCCTCTATCCACTCCCACCAGACAGAGGCCTTCTCCTCCCCCATACCCCTTCTCTCTTGTATCCTCTTTTCTCTTCTACCTTTTTGAGACAGGGTCTTGCTATGTTCGCCTGACTGGCCTTGAACTTTATATGTAGACTAGCCTGGTCTTGAACATAAGCTGATTCTCCTGCCTCAGCTTCTGCCAGGACCCTCCCCTTCTCCCCACTTCTGCTTCTCACTACCTAGCCTTGGCTGTCTAGCCTGGGTTTAAGCTCCTGTTGCTCCTCCTACCAGGTACCACCACCACGGGGGTGGGGGGTCTGGGGCTCTGGTTGTTCCTACTGTACCCATTTTACTCTGAAACTTGGCCCAAATGTTACCTCAGTATCTTTGTCTGCAAAGTCATCTCTGAACTCTTGAAATAAAAATCCTCTTTTACAGTGATCATGGTTTACAGTCCTGGTCTCTCTGGTAACCACTAGACTTGGAATCCTGGACAGAGAGCAATGTGCACATGACTAAGTAAGTAACACATTTAGAGTATGGTTGGCTTATTTATTTATTTTTGAGACAGTGTCTCCTATAGATCCCAGGCTAGCCTCAAACTTGCTATGTAGTTGAGGCTGGCTTTGAACTTTTTGTCCTCCTGTCTCTACCTTCAGAGTGCTGGGATTTTAGGCATGCACCACCAAGCCTGGTTTATGTGATACTGAGGGTCAAACCCAGGGCTAGGCATCCTACTAATTGAGCTACATTCCCAGCCCTAGAGTGCATATTCTATTCAGTAACTTCTGTGTCCATTGAACGTGTGGTACCCTGTGTGGGAGACATTAGTTTATGGAAGATGTGGATACTTAAGAGGCTAAAGGCTTCCAGGGACCCTGGAGCCTGGGGTATCAAAGATACCCCAGATAGTTCTGGAATAGAATGAGCTTTTATCAGCCTTCCTGGAACACTAAGCCAGAAGTCAGTGGCCCAGATATGAACACTCTACAATGCCTGACAGGAACGAACAGTGTGATGGCTTTTCTCCGGCACTGTGCAGCTTCCTCAGCCACCCGCCCAGGCATGAGAACTTGTTCTGCCACCAACCAGCTCTACAATGAGCATTCCTGCCTCACTTTTCTGGGTCCCAGTATCTTTTATTTTTATTTTATTTATTTTATTTTATTTGTGGAAATGAGATAAGGAATTCATGAGACAGTCGGTACTTAACAAATATGACATCGCAAAAGAAACCAAAGGGTTGAAGATATAATTCTTCAGCCTTCGGGTGGAGCCTTGTGTTTGATTCCCAGCACTAAATAAAAGCAGGTGTGGTGGTCCATGCCTATAATCCCAGTACTTGGGAGAAGGAGGCAGTAGGGTCAGAAGTTCAAGGTCATCATCAGCTATACTAGCGAGTTCCAGGACGGGAGTGGTGGCTCAGTGGTTAAGAGCACTTGTTGCTCTTCCAGAGGACCAGAGTTTGGTTTCTCAGTATACACATAGTGGCTATCAACCATTCATACTTTAGCCCAGCAGATCCACCAACTTCTTCTGACCTCCATGGGCACTAGGGGTGCATGCCTTGCACACACACACACACACACACACACACACACACACACACACACACACATATATATATATGTCCATGTAGGCAAAACACTCTATACATAAGAGAAGTAAATAGCTAAAACTAAAAAAATTAAAAATAAAAAAATAAAAGTGAATGCCTGCACACCCTGGATTATGTGAGATCCTGTCTCTAAGTAAGCAAACAACCAACCCATGGTGGCCCCCAGCTTCACTTCTTGCTACTTGTTGTCCCTTCCAGAATGTGCTCCTGTGTCCTCTCTACCCTTCTGGGACCCTGACCTGGCCGCCCCTGCCTGTCCTTGCACACAGCTTGGCCCAGCAAGTGTTCCTCTCCACATTGTCTCCTGGCCCTCCTCTCCTTCTGGTTTCCTGGCCAGGTCCAGCCCCCATTCCTAGCCCAGACTCCTCCACCCTGCCAGGACCACAGCACCAGTTCCCAGCCACATGAAGGAAGGCGCGCGGAAAAGCCATAAACCAGAGGGTTGAGTGGGATGTTTGTCAAAGTAGGACAGATCTGCAGCCAGGGACATGGAGGGAGCATGCTGGGGCTTGGAGGAAGAGGCATTTCTGGGGAGAAGGGACGAACCTGGAGGAGCTGGCTCAGTCTGGGAGGGAAGGAGGCCCATTAACACTTTTGCCCCAGCCGTGCTTCCTCTGCACCTCAGCCAGGAGCACACAGGCACATCTGTTTGCCTCTCACTGCCACACTGTGTTAGCAGCAGCCCCAGGTGGGAGGGTGTTGCCTGGGCACAAATGCCCTTTATGGATGGCCAGTGCAGGGGAAGACAGCTCCTTCTGAGTTAAGACCACTCCCAGAATTCATAATTCAGACTTGACTCTGGAGTACCACCTTCCAGGCAATGTTGGCACCCAGGGATACTTGAACCTAAGGAGTGGCTGGCTTTGTTCCAAGGACCCCGGGTACCATGGGTACCTTCTTCCCAGGAGAAGGCAGCCATATTTGGAAGGCTAGAGAGCCCTGGGGAGGGCTCCCTCCAGAGTTCATGATGGAGGTGACTCCCATTAGTCAACTTGTTGCCAGTCCCTGGGACTGAGGCAAAAGATGGCCCTCTGAGGGGCACTGACAGATGGGGAGGCCAGCATTGAAGAGGGAAAGAAGATAGACCCAATTTCTATCCCCCACCCCTTCTATAGCCACCCCAGAAACAAGGTGATGCTGTATTCTGGTTCCTTGTTACCCTGGGCCTTTATCCTTAGAGGGCCTCTTGTGTTCTTCCTCAGGCCAAGGGGTGAAAGAAATCACACATTCCACAGTGCCAGGCCCCCACTGAACTTCCTTAAGCCCCTCTCTGGCTCCCCTAGGCCTGCTATGGGTTTTTAGAATTTCCATTTCACCTGTAGACGGGTTCAAGCTTGGGCTGGCTGCCTGTCAATACCTCCTGGAGATAACCCAAGGACTTCAAGGGGGGTGTTGTTAGGACCTCAGGATATGAGATGAGCTTCCCTACCCACTGCAGTTCCCTGGGAAAGTGACATAGCTTCCAACCATAGCTAACGGATGCTCTGGCCCTGCTGAGGGAAATGAACTGGAGGGTGTGATGGTGGGCTCATCCCAAGAGCAGCCCGCTCACATCCTGTATTATCAAAGGCCAAGGCAGGCTGTCCAGCTACAGACCCCTATCCCTGCTTCTCCAACCTCTTCCCTTCCCAGGGACACTCCGCCATACATGGTAACCTCCTCCATACCACACATAACTGCTCAGATGTTCATGACAACACGCGCGCCACTCACACGGCCCTCTTCAGTAGCAGAGTGCTTGATAAATGCACACCAATGTCAGTTCCAAAAATGCCCCCCGAAGCTCCACCTCAACCATAACCTCCCAGACAGACATGGCTCAGGTCCCTACTGATCTCAGCAAGCTCACAGGTCAGATGCCTGCTGTGCCCCAGATGCCTACCCACATATGCAGTCCCCACATCCAGGGCCCTTGCCAAGCTCCTCAGTATCCCCAGCCTGGATTGGGGCATTTATGCTGCTGGCCTCTTATACATAGTTTGTGGATTTTAAAAGGTGGGGTGTGGGGTTGAGAGAATGGAAATGTAGGGGTATCTGCAAGCAAAGCAGAGAGGAAGAGCAGGAAGGAAGAACAGTATGACTCACTTCCAGCTTTACAGTTCAGTTCCAGGGGTGGAGGAAGGGCCTCTTTGTCAACACCGTCAGGGCCTGGGAGTGGTGGTGGGGAACTGTCCCTGGCATGTTGGTTGGAGGAGCTAGGGCCTTCTTGAGAGGCAGTGTTTGTGTGCACTTGGGTGTCAGGAGCACTGTGAAACCAGCATTCTGAATCCCCAGTGTTTGTCTTACATCCTAGCCGGCAAAACTACCTGGGTGCTCTAACTGTCCCGCCCATGGCCGTCCAGACATGGCCCCCTGACACTTCTGTTTATCCTTATCACCGTTCCCCAGGCCACTCGCAGCTCAGCCACTGTTCCTTTCTATAGCGTCCTCATTGCTGCTCACCTGCTACGCAGTCAGCCTTCCAGGCCTTTGCTCTAGTGTGCGGTACCCCACCCCCAACTCTACAGCGTGCAGGTTCCTTCCTGCCTCCACTTACGCCTTATTCTCCAAACCCACTGCTTTCTCTTGTTTTCTGACTAGTTAACCTGTGAGCTCCTAAAGGGTTTTGTTTGCTTTTTGTTTTTACTTCTCTTCTTGCGCAGAAAGTCCTGAGAGACAGGCAGCAGGAAAGTGAGACTAGGAAGGCCAGACAAGCTCTTCTTGTCTGGGAGCAGATCTCCTGGGCATGTCTGCCCCCCCCCCATTCCTTAGATCACAGAGGCTAAGACAGTGAAGGTTGCTCACCAGGCCACACCCCACCCCAGGACCAGGGGAAGCCCAGCCACTGGCTTAGCCGCTAGGGCAGGGCTCTCTCTACACAGTACCTTGGGGTCAAGCCTGTACTAGCTTCCCTCACAAGCTCACTCCTGCCTACAGCAGCCTTGTGACTTTTGGGCTCTCATTAACCTCTTTAAACCTGAGGGAAACTGAGGCATGGAGAGCAAATGGAGCAGGGGACTCCAGTCTATGTTCCTTCTTTTCACTGGCCTTCAGCCCCCACTCTTTGACAGTGTCTGTCCTCTCAGTTTGTCTGAGTCTTTCGGGTCCCTCACCAACTTCCTGTCTGAACCTCTGCCTGTTTCTTCTCCATCACGATGCCACGTTTGGAGGCCAGAAGACAGCCTTAGAGTTCATTCTCTCTACCTTTACTTAGGTTCCCAGTGTGAAACTCAGGTAGCCAGAATGACCTGAGCTTGATTTGCAGAGCAGACAATGACCTTGAATTTTAACCTCCTTAGGGCTGGGATTACAGGTGAGCACCATCCTTCTGGCTTAGTCGGTGCTGAGACTGAACACAAGGCTTTGTTTAGTTACATAAGCTCTCTATCAACCTAGCTACATTCCCAGCCCCATGGAAGGCTTTTTTTTAGACTTGGAATCCTAGACTAGACAGAGCTCTGTCCTTGGTGACAACAGGGGCTGCTCTCTCAAGTGCCACTCCTAGTCTGTCTGTACCTCTCTCTGGTGTGCTCCACCCCGCACCCCACCACCAGATGCAGCCATTGACTCCTTTCAGAGCCTGCAAATCCCCATAACAGATGAAGAGGGAAAAAGCAGGTAAAATACCTAAGGAATACACACCGCATACTCTCCCTGTGACAAACTAACATGTGTGACCCCAGCGCAGAGAGCATGGACTTATCTAGCAATAAGTCACATTCCAACCCGAAGCCAGCGATTCCTGATTCTTTCACCCCCGCCCACCCATTTCACTCATCTTGGTAATGTCTCAGTGTCAGATGCAAAATCTGGCTGTGATCTCTGTGCCTCGCCAGGGTCAAGGCTGAACTCCTCCACACGTTCAGGTTTTCTGGAAAAGGACTGGCCCAGACTCTGATGTGGGACACATTTCTAGGTATAGGAGATGGGTGTCCCTTGGAACGGTGGAGTCAACTCTTTGCCACAAAGAAGGCTTTGAGGTCCCAGTGGGAATAGCAAGCAGTTCATGCAGCTGGAGATGGTGGTCTTCATGCTGACAGTTGCACTTGACTAGAGTCTTGAGGTAAGTGTGGTCACATGGCTTGAGCCAGAGAACTTGAGCTGAATGGATGCTTGCCACTTGCAGGAAGCAGCGATCGGAAGAGCTAAGGCATGGGTTTTCCTTTCACCTTGCTGCCATGGCAGTCATGAGCAGAGATGCCACTGTGTTTCTTCATCAGCCGTTGTCTCCTAGTGAGGACAGTGGAGTTCGGAATCTTCCAGGGATTTGCGATGCTCTGTTGTTTGTTTGTTCCGGGGTTTTGTTTCTTTGTTTTGAAACAGGGTTTCTCTGTGTAGCTCTGGCTGTCCTGGAACTCACTCTGTAGACCAGGCTGGCCTCCAACTCAGAGATCAGCCTGCCTCTTCCTCCCAAGTACTGGGATTAAACATGTGTGCCACCACTGCCTGGCGACTTACTCTGTTTTGTTTTGTCTTGCTATGTATTCCCTCCTAGCCTGGAATTCATTGTGTAACATAGACTGGGCCCATACAGATTTTCCTGCCTCTGCCTCCCAAATGCAAGGATTACAGGTATGCACCACGGCATCAGTTTCTTTGCTATTTTAAGCCTCTAGAATATTTGGGATTTTTTATTATAAATGTTTTGCAGAGCTGGGGATGGAACCCAGGGCCTTAAGTATGCTAAGCAAGCGCCCTACCGTTGAGCTGCATCCCACCCCTGAGATGTTCGTAGCTGTACTGTAAACTTCCTCCTCCTGTCTGCCACCAGTCCCTCATGGGGTGATGGGAGTTTGACAGCTCTTGCATGTGACACGTGACGGGGCTAGCTGAGTGGCTTTGATGTGCTGCCTTCCTTCTCCACTCTGTCTTCCGATGCTATGTCATTTGTTAGGTCTCTTAAACCAAGCCACAACATTTTACCCAGACCGGCCTAGTGTGTGAAATGGAGGCACACAGGTGATGGGGGTGACAGATACCTGTGCAAGCTCCTGTCACAGGGTGTGCTAAGTGCTTATTGCCTGCGGGAATCCAGGCCTCAGCAGGCCCAGAGGAGGAAGCAGTGAGAGTGTTGTGCTCAGAATGAATATGAAGGGTTGGGCTGAGCCTTCAAGCAGAGCAAAGACCTTGGTGCCTCTTAATAGGTAGGAAGGCCACCACTTACTCGGTGTCTGCTGTGTGCTGGATGCTGAGGCAAGCACTTCTCCCTTCTTACAGGAGGCCTGGTAGTTGTAGGCTGTGGACTATTGTCACTTTCAGTTATGGATGAGATACCAAGGCCACTGAGGTGGCAGAACCCACCCAGCTTTGGGCAGCTGATAAACACAGTGTGGGTACTTAGATCCAGAGGGGAAACGACCCCAACTGACCCTCTGTCCCATGTGCCCCTCCCCACAGGGTCTGCTTTACAAAGCTTGGGAAAGACTTAAGATTGCAAACCCCACTCTTCTCTGTGGTTAGAGAGAAGTTTCTGAAACTCAGCTCTGGTTAACCCATGCTCCTGCTAATGAACCCTCTGTGACTCCCAGCTACCATCTAGACAAGGCCTGGCACTATCAGGTGGGCAACTTTAGCCTCTGCTGAAAGTGTCCGACTACACCAGTCCCCGTGGCTGAACCTGCGCCAAGCATTCCCTGACATTTTGTGCCTGTTGTGATTGCTTCAGTTGTTTCTTCTGTGGGCATGGTGTTTCCTAACACGTTACCTGCTGCTCTTCCCTTCCAAGCTTAGCCCAGAGGCCCCCACTGGGTCTGAGACTTGGGAAGAGTGTTGAGTTGGTTTGGGTGTTGACATTGACTGATATGAGATACAAGGACTTTTGCTCACAGGACATGGGCTTTATGAGTACAAGTAAACATAGTAAAGTACATGCTAAGAGTTGTTTTTCAGGGGCTGGAGAGATGGCTCAGTGGTTAAGAGCGCTTGACTGCACTTGCAGAGGACCTGGGTTCAATTCCCAGCACCCACATGGCAGCTCACAACTGTCTATAACTCTAAATTTGGTACCCTCATGCAGTATATTTACATACAGGTAAAACACCAATGCACATAAAATAAACAATTAAAAAACAGTTGTTTTTTTAGTGACAGCAATACATAGATGAGTCTGGAGACCATGCTGTTGTTGGTGTTGACTCTTTTGAAGCTGTGTGGATGGGGGCAAGTCAGTTGACCTCTCTGATCCCAGGCTTTTCTGTCTGTGAAATGGGCAGTTATGTTGGTGCCTGTCAACACAGGTTAGCAAGGACTCTAGGAGACAAACCATGTGAAGAAAATCACCCTTGCCAGCTCTGCCCGAGCTCTAGGGTGGGGATGGCCCTGCTGGGTGGGTCTGGATTTCTAGAGGGTCCTGACGGAAGAAGCAAGTGGTGGACAGATGTAGACAGGCTGTTTGGCTCAGTGGGCTGTGCAGAGACAATCCCAGGGTTTGATAAAAGGCATGGATCTCCTCTATGGTCAAGTAAATATAAGAAAAGGTTGTCTCCAGGGAACTGCTCCCCGCTTGAGGGCCAAAGTCCGTAGGGAACAGTCTGGAGGCTCCTTTTATGTGACTGTAAAGTAATCCAGGGCCTGGCAGGGTCGAGGTTGGGTGGCTGTGACGCGCAGGGCAGCATTCGTCTGGTCAATGATTACCTTTTATGCTTGGCCATAAAGGCAACCGCCTGGCCTACGGACAGTGTCATTCTATACAATGGATGTCTCAGGACGGTGTCGTGGGCACGGGCACACATACATTCGTGCACACACACACACACACACACACACACACTTACACTCCTATCAAGTAGGACCTGCCTTCACTGAGGTCTTTAGGACATCCTTACCCCTACCTCCCTAGTGGTCTCTGAACCAGATGCCCAGGGGTATGGTTGGGGCCCAGTGAGTGTGAAACATAAAAGAGTTCTTCCCTGGGTCAGGATCCTGTCCTAGGTAGATCACTTGGCTCAGGAGCCAAGTCTCAGAGGAATAAGGGTCTCACCACAGTTCAAAGTTCAAGTAACCTGCGGGTGGTGTAGCTGAGATCTGGTGTGCAGGAACTTGCCATAGGTTTGGGGCTGGAGACCACAGCTGAGCAAGGAGGACTCAGGTATTCTCTGTACTACAAACCCAGGGGCTACTCCCTCAAGAGACCAAACAGGAATCTGAGAGGACAGTACTTCATTCAGGACAATCTCCTTCCTACCCCACCTGTGGTCAGGCATAGAAGAATCCTGTCCCCAGGAAAGTAGTGGTCATCGGGGGGTCAGGGCTAGAACAGAGATGGTCAGATTAATGTTTTCTCTCTCAGTTGATAAGACCCAGTGAGAGAGGCTGTGAAGCAAACATGGAGGGGTAGTTTGTAAGTCTCTGGTAGGTCCCTGGCTGAGGGCACAGTTGTGGGGTACTGAGTAGCCATCAGGAGCCTGGGTCCCAGCCAACTCAACCTAGGTCCTGAAGTTCTCCAGTGGCCAGATAAGAAAGAGTGGTGTGGCTGGGCAGTGGTGGCACACGTTTTAATCCCAGCACTGGGGAGGTAGGTAGGAGGCAGATTGATCTCTGTGAGTTCCAGGCCAGCCTGGTCTACAGAGTGAGTTCCTGGACTGGTTCCATACATAGCTACTGAGAAACCCTATTTTGAAAAAAACAAAACAAAACAAAACAACAACAACAAAACCAGCCAAACAAAGAGAGAGAGGTGTTGTCCTCTCAGGGAGTGATCGCAGAGGTCTCTGGGAGGGAGTTGCATCTGGGGAGAAAGAGATTCATTCACTGCAGTCATAAATGCTCTGCTCTGTGGAACCAGAGTTGTTTTGAGGCCTGGCCAGGGCCTTCAATCAACCTTTGGTTCTGATAAAGATAAGAGGCTCAAGGTGATAACACACAAACCAGAATCTGTCACCAGGAGCTAATTAGGGCACTGGGTGCTGGACCTGGCCACACCCGCTACACCTGACTGGATTTTTCATGGGGGGGGCGGGGAGAGGACTGGGCTCCCTGCCTGTGCCTCAGCCTTGCTGTATTTTTGTCACCTCTCTTTCCACCCCTTATTCCTAGCCACTCCCCTCCCCACTGCTGATATAACAGCAAGAAATAAAACATATCCCAGCCTGTGACATCTGATCCCATTGACACAACACAGCACAATGTGTAGAACCCAAGGTGAGAGCCAGGAGGCCCTGTCCTAGCTGTCTCTTCAAGACCTTGAGCCAGTACATCTCCCTGAACCTCAGTCCCTCACTCTGGACGTTGGCGTGGCGATGGGACAGATACTCTGTCATCCTCTGCTGGATTCTGATGGGGTCTAAAGTCCGCTCTTCATGCTGAGAAACACTGCAGGCTGTGACGCACAGAACCTATTACTAGGGCCACCCGGGAGCATAGGGTGAGTGTGTGACACTCGACAGAATCCCAACCCACCTCTCTTGGGAAGGGGAAGATGGGAGTCAGGGGGAGGCTCTGTTGTCCCCAGGGCTTCTAGAATGCTCCCTCGTCTGTTGCCGGCTCTCGGCCACTATTTTTAACTCCATGGTCATTATAAATCATGTGCTGCAGGAGAGGGATCCCAATTGGCTCTTCTCCTGTTCCTCCTCTGTGTGCCTCCCCTGTCCCTCACACACACAAACATGCCCAAAGCCTACAAGTGACCAGGTGCTGGGCCAGGCTGAACCCACTTTGAGCTGGGGAGGTGATTGAAAGGGGTTATTGCTCATTCCAGCTCCTCCCAGACTGAGCCCAGTGTGGATCCCCCTTCATGATTTGCAGGGTTCAACCCCAGAGCAAGGCAAGAGCAGGGACGTGTGGCCTGGTTGTGTGTGGATGAAGAGACAGATCTCAGCTGGGGATGTGTATGTGGGAGAGGGTAGTAAAGGAAGAAGGCTCTTCCATCCCCCACCCTGCCGCCACCTACTTCTCCAAACAGCAGAGTTACTTGTGGGCTCAGCTGGCTAGCTCAGATCTGGGGCCAGGATGGCTGTTGACTCAGGCCAGCTCTCACAAGTTTGTGCCATAGAAAGAAAGGCAAAAGTCAGTCTCTGAGGATGGAGTACACAGACATACCTTAGCGAACAGTGGCCGGAAGAGAAAAGGTTATGCCTGCCTAGAGTGTGTGTGTGTGTTGGGGGCGGGTGTTAGAAGGGGGAGTCCTTGGGAAGGAATGCCCAAAGTGACCCTGGGAGAGTAGCAGATGGTAGAACAGCTTCCCTTAGTTTCGGTTTCCATCTAAACAGCGGGTGTCATTGGTGTGCTTTCTTCAGGAATCAGTATAAAGTATAGCACACAGGGCCTGGCTGGTGACCAGTGATGGGTGCCAATGTGTGGATAGCTGGTGTTATGTGTGGTGGGAGAGTGGGCGTGGGTTGTCTGGGGCAGAGCCAACAGCAGGGGTGGGGGGGGGGAGGCAGACGAGTCTGCCGCCCTGGAAATAGTGACGGAAGTAGACTGTTCAAGCATGGTGTGTGGAGCTGTATGGAGCACCACCGCAGCAGTGAACACTGACCCAGCATGCATCGTGGTGGTGGGGCAGAGCCAGGCTCCCCAGGCCGGAGAGACTCTGAGACTGACTGCCAGGTCCTGGCCAGACTACAGAGCTGAGGGAAGGTCCCAGACTGTGAGAGCCTTGGATAGCCTTGTTATTATTATTATTTTATATTTGTTGTTTGTTCGCATACGCTGTTTGTGTGGATGCACATGTGCCATGTCATGCACATGGAAGTCAGTGACAACTTTTGGGGGTCACTTGTGTTCTTCTACCGTGTGGGTCTTGGAGACCACATCCAGGCTGTCAGGCTTGGTGGCAAACACCCTTTCCCGTGACGCCATCTTGTTAGCCTAGATGCTCTTTCTACAGGGCTTGGGTGGAAGGGAACCTTGAGGGGACTGTGTGTTGGGGGGTAGATGGGAGACCACTGTCTGTTCTGGGGAGGGGTCCACAGCTCTATCTCTCAGCTGCTGACCCTCGAGCATAGAACAGCATAGCTAAGTGGGTGACCCAGAAGGCTGAGTTCCACACACCCTGTTCTCACCCAGCCCCATGCGGGGACTTTTCATGTCGTCAGAACACAGCTGGGTGTGAGCTTGTGAGAATATGTGTGGGCGCACATGTCCCGGTGTGGGTGTGGAGGTCATAGGGCAGCTGAAGGAGTCAGTTCTCTCCTTCCAACTTGTGGGTCCCAGGGATCCAACCCAGGTCCTCAGGCTCTGCCTATTAAACCCTCCCGCCAACCCGTCCATACATGGTGTTTCTAGTTCAGGTTGTTAAGGCCAGGTCAGTCCCCTGTCCTTAGACCCACACGGCTCCTTCCTCCCAGAGCTCACCGGAACTTGGGCAAAGCAGTAGTCTGCTGAATTCTGAGTTAAGCAGAATGAGGAGGAGGGGCTGGCAGGCCCAGCCAAGAAGGAGCCCTGAAGTTTTCCTGCTGAGTCTTGGAATCACAAGCCCTGAAGAGAAAGATCTATGGGGAGTTTGTACAGCATCCTTTGGCCGACATCTCAGGCAGGTCTGCGGCTTGCCAGCCAGCTAGTCCTACCAAAGCAGCAAGCCCCAGGATCAGTGCGACCTGCTTCAAAAAATAAGGCAGAGATCTGTCTTAGTCAGGGTTACTGTTGCGTGAGGAAACACCATGACCAAAAGCAGCTTAGGGAGGAAAGGGTTTGGCTTACACTTCCCTATCCCTGTTCATCTTTGAAGGAAGTCAGGACAAGATCTCACACAGGGCAAGATCCTGGAGGCAGGAGCTGATTCAGAGGCCATGAGGGTGCTGCTTACTGGCTTGTTCAATATGGCTTGCTCAGCCTGCTTTCTTATAGAACCCAGGACCATCGGCCCAGGGATGGCACCACCCACAATGGGACTTCCCCCATCGGTCATTAATTAAGAAAATACCCTCCAGGCTTGCCAACAGCTGGATCTTATGGAGACACTTTCTCAGCTGAGGGTTCCTCCTTTCGTTGACTCCAGCTTGTGTCAAGTTGACATAAACTAGCCAGGACAAGGTCCATAGAAGGAAACAATGTTGACTTCTGACCTCTACATGAATACACATAGGTGAGCATACTCACACATACACCCCACCCTACACACATATACCACATACATATACATTATAAACATATCACACACACATACACTCCACTTTAACATATATACCATACACACGTACTACACAACACACACATAATATATACATATCACACACATATTACACTTCACACATTTACACCACACACATATACCCCTACCCTATACACATGTAACATACACATAAACTATACATCACATACACAATATACACATACACCATACCCCACATACATTACACGTATATACACTCACTGTATATACATATATGATGCACATATAACATGTAGCATACATTTTACACAATACACTATACATACATATATAACAACACACATACGCACACCACACACACTACATACATACACATACCACACAAACTGGAACATGACAGGTAGATGTACACGCCTGCAATCCCTGCACTCAGGAAGCTAAGGCAGGTCACAGAATAAGTGTCAGGTCAGACTAGGCTACACGGTAAGGCCTTGTCTCAGAGGATCAGGGAGAGGAGGAGCAGGAGACAGGAAGAGGAAGAGGAGGGAAAAGAGAGATATATAGTATAAGAGCTGAGAGTGGGAATGCTGCCTGGAGCAGGCAGCCTGGGCTTGAAGCCTGACTACCCACTGAGGGGCTTAGCTCATCTGTCTTTGGGTCTCAGTTTCCAAAACTATAAAATGGGCACAGGAACACTGTTTCCCTCATAGGCTCATTATAATAATCAAACGGAAAAAAATTGTTTAGGAAAGGTTTTTTTTTTTCACAGAGTAAATACAATACAGGTGTGTTGGTCCTTATTGAACAAATGATGTAACTACCTGTCCTGTTATGCCCAGGCTGGTACATAGCTCTGGCAGAGGGTGTGGTAGGGTGACCGGTATATCCGAAGTCCTCTGCTGAGTTGGCAGAAGGCCTGCCCTGGCACTTCTTAGCCCCAAAGTAATTGCGTTTCCCCGAGGTGTGGTGGGTGGGGAGCAGGAGACCGGGAGCCTCCAGCATTGGCTGAAGTCCCCAGTCACACTCCACACCCCTTGCCATTGCTGTCAGGTGTCAGCCGTTCCTCAATGCTAGAGCAAGCACAGGTTTGTGGGGACTCCCTGCCCTGACTAGAACCTGAGTCTCTGGTGTTGTAATTAAAAAAAAAAAAAAAAAGGCAGCACACGTGAGAGAAAGATGATGCTAGCTGTGCAACAGAGCTCAGGTGGAGAGGTTTTTTATTGGGGGAAAGTGAATGGGAAAAGAGGGGAAGGGAGAGGGTAGACCAGCCTCTGGGACAGGAGTGGCCAGAGAGAAGAGAGAGCGAGAGAGACAGACAAAGACAGAGGGAGAAAGAGAGAGATGGGAAGTGTGGCAGGACCCCTTTAAAAGGGAATGTAGTGAATGTGCACAGGAGGGGTTCTTAGTGGCTACAGCTGAGGACATACACCCCTATTCAGGCCAATACAGATGCCTGAATACTAACATCTGGTCCATGCCAACTTCTCAGGCTGGTTCTTACCTGACTTATAGCTCTAATGTTTTCACCTAGTCAACAGACATTTCCGGAGGTTCAGTTGTGTGTCATACAGATAAACCCGAGGTGCATTTTACCTCTTCCTGTCTTGGCCAGAGTTCCCTTGCTTTGACAAATGCATGAAAAAACAAAATGAAAAACAGTTGTCCGGGAGGAAGGATTTATTTCAGCTCATGGTCTCAGAGATTTCAGTCTGTCATGGTGGGGAGAACTTGGCAGAACAGACATGTTCACCTCATGCTGGCCAGGAGGCAAGTCGGGAGGGCAGAAGAGACGGCTCAGTGAGTTAAAGCATTTGCCATGCAATCCTGACTCTGAGTTTTGATCCTCAGAACCCACATAAAGCTGAGCATAGCCGCCCAGGGGTCTGTAATCCCAGTAGGCCTCTGTGGAGATGGTAGAGTCACTGGAAGTCCTGGTACTGGCTAGCCTTGAGGTGAGGATGGACACCTGGGGCTGTCCTCTGACTTCTACACACATGCTATGGCATGCTTGTGCCTGTCCTCACACATACGCACAAGTGCACATACACCTATGTATATCACACACAACACCAAACACGCTGTGCCCGTTAGCTTTGTTTGGTTTTGTGCCAACTTGACACAAGCTGGAGTCATTACAGAAGAGGGACCCTCAGTAAAGGAAATGACTCCATCAGACAGGCCTGTATTCAAGTCTGTGGGGAATTTTCTTAATTAATGATTGATACAGGAGGGCCCACCCTGCTTGGGCTGTGCTCCCCCTATATAGATGGTCCCGGGTTTTGTATGAAAAAGCGAGCTGAGGGAGCCCTGAAAAGTAAGCCAGTACGCAGCATCCATTCATGGTCTCTGCTGTAGCTCCTGCCTCCAAGTTCCTGTCCTGCTTGAGTTCTTGCCTCGGCTTCCCTTAATGATGTACTGTGAGTGGGATGTTTAAGCTGCTTTTGGTAAGGCAAGTGGCTGCCTGTTGGCTCCCTCCCCTTCATCACTGTCCTCCTCAGGCCACCATTCCCAAGGCACCCAGTCAGGACGGGATTGGGGCCTGACCCTTGTCATGGCACACCCTCCTTATTCCTGATGCCCAGTCCTCCCCTCTGCCCCTGAGTGGGTGTCACGAGGTCCCATCACAGATATGGCCCCTTTGCCAGCCCTGAAATGAAAAACAACAGAAAAATGAAACAAAACAGAAAACCTTGGTCCACCAACGTATTTAGCTGTGCCTCTATGTCTCCGTTCTTTTTCCAGCAGGTTCTGTGGCCTTTAACGTCTGCAGTTCCACCCCTGCCCATGGACCATGAGCTCAGGCGTCCCTAGGTTCCCACTGTGGCAGTCATGGGCAGGCTAGAGAAAAGCTTGTCGGGGTGACTTGTGACCTCTTACTCCTAGCACAATGCTTCTGGCTCAGGGGGTTTTCCTGTCAAAAATGGGGGTGCCAGGGATGGAGAGATGGCTCAGCGGTTAAAGGTGCTGGCTGATCTTCCAGAGGACCCAGGTTCAATTCCCACATGGCAGCTCAGAACTGTCTGTAACTCCAATTCCAGAGGATCTGACACCCTCACACAGACAGACATACATGCAGGCAAAATACCAATACTTATAAAATAAACCATTTTAAGGCTAGATAAATGGATCAGCGGTTAAGAGCATTGCCTGCTCTTCCAAAGGTCCTGAGTTCAATTCCCAGCAACCACATGGTGGCTCACAACCATCTGCAATGAGGTCTGGTGCCCTCTTCTGGCCTGCAGACATACACAGAGAGAGAACATTGGTATACATAATAAATAAATATTTTTTAAAAATAAACCATTTATAAAAATAAAAATGAGGGTCCCCTCTTACCTCCCACAAGGCTCAGAGCTGCTGCTGCCCACAACCTGTTTCCTGGGTATTCCTCTCTCCCTGAGCTGTTTGCACCCTGGGTTAGAGGGGCAGCCCAGAATTGCCCTAGGTAGGGCTTCGTGGAGTTCTGAGCACTGTATGGAGATGCAGAACACAGATCCTGTGCCAGGGTTGTGGCGTTCAGATTCTAATTCACTTTTTTTTCTTGAGCTGTACTTTGTGCTTGCTGCATGAACCCAAGTGTTGATACCTTACTGCATCACAGGGCAGCCCTGGAGGTGCAATACAGTAGGAGCAGGGACCCAGGAGCACCCTTCGTTGTACATATGCATGATTGCCTGTGTGTGGGTATGTGCACATGAATGCCAATGCCTGTGGAGGCCAGAAGGTGGTGTCA
>PVIU01011980.1:0-62120 GCA_004026605.1 Ondatra zibethicus | reverse complement strand
ATGCAGATCAAAACAACTTTGAGATACCATCTTACACCTGTCAGAATGGCCAAAATCAAAAACACCAACGATTCCCTATGCTGGAGAGGATGTGGAGTAAGGGGAACTCTCATCCATTGCTGGTGGGAATGCAAACTTGTGCAACCACTTTGGAAATCAGTGTGGCGGTTTCTCAGGAAATTGGGAATCAACCTACCTCTGGAAGACATATTCTTAAGAAGTCATACTTCTTAAAATGGCTATCATAGTGACTTTCATACCTTTCCTTTGGAAATAAGGCTAGGGTCTTGTTCTATTTTGCTTTTCTGGAACTCAAGCAGAACACTGCTTACTGGCTCACTCCCTGGCTCATGCTCAGCTAGCTGTCCTATACAGCCCAGGCCCACTGCCTAGGGATGGTGCCACCCACATCAGTCATCAAACAAGACAATCTCTCACAGACACAGCCGCAGGTAGGCAATTCCTGAGACTCCTTCAGAAGACTCCAGGTTGTGTCAGGTTGACAACTGACACTAGGACACATCTGAATAAGAGACACTGTGTAACATGTGAAAAACGCAAGGGATGAACGTGAGCACAGTCTGTAGGTTTATAACCTAGTGAAGGTCCTTTAGGAAATCATTACATTTTAACATCTTTGTTTTATTTCCTAGTGATGGGGCTTGGACTTAACACCTGTCTTGGTTACATTCTTACTGAGGTTAAGAGACACTGTGAACATGGCAATTTATAGAAGAAAGAGTTTATTTGGGACTTACAGTTTCAGAAGTTTCGAGTCTATGACCATCATGATAGAGTACATGGGAGCAGCCAGGGAGGTGTGGTACTGGGCCAGCAACTGAGAGCTTTCATCTTGATTCACAGACATAAGACAGAGAGAACTAACTAGGAATGCCATGGGCCTTTGAAACCTCAAAGCCAATCCCTACTGACACACCTCCTTTAACAAGGACACACTCCTTCATCCTTCCCAAACAGTACCACCAACTGGGGACGAAGTGTTCAAACATATGAGCCAATGGGGGCCATTCTAATTCAGATCATCACAGCTAACAACAACGCTAAAGAAACCATACTTCACACACACACACACACACACACACACACACAGAGAGAGAGAGAGAGAGAGAGAGAGAGAGAGAGAGAGAGAGAGAGAGAGAGAGAGAGAGCACTGCACTCTGCAATATATATTACCTTACTTTTCTATGAGCGTAATAGATTATATGTCCTGGGGAAAAGCTAAAAAAGTTTCACTACTTATTTTTCATGCTTTAGATGATGTAAAGAAAGTTTTCTTTATATACAGAAAGCCCTTTGTTGACCCATTCTGAAGCCTGAATGAGATGATTTTATTTCTATATTTTTCATATCAGATAACAACTTTCTTCCCTCTATGGTGCATTTTAAGCCTATCTCTGGCCATAAATATGGTAAGGAGTGGATTGCTCCTCAAGGAATGTTCTTCCCATGAGACAGTTCATGGCAGACAAGTGAGTCATTTCCATCGCACACACGACAGAGGGCACAGCTAGAACCGAGAGGTTGTTAGCGTTCCCAAACAAGAGCAGTGTCTTGATGCCTCTCCATCTTTCCTTCTGCTGGAGTCTGGAGACTGAAAAGGAACCTTGCTCCTCCTCTGCCCATTACATTTTGCAAAGCTACACAGGATCACGACCATTTACAGGTTTTGCTTATGGCAGGGCTTTTTATTGGAAGCTGAGAAGTCCCTCCTCCCAAAGCCCTGCGGTAGCTGTGTTGTGTGATACCAAAAACAAGTTCACAAAGAAGAAAGGTGACTCAGGTGTGATTCTGGCTGCTCTTCCAGAGGACCCAGGTTCAAGTTCCATCACCCACATGATGGTTCAAAAACATCTGTAACTCAAATTCCAGGGAATCCACTGCCCTCTTTGGGCCTCTACAAGCACCAGACATACAGGAGGTGCACAGATTTGCATGTGGGCAAAACATCCACACGGGTAAAAAAAAATGAAAAAATATTTAAAAATAAAAAAGCACACACCCTTCGCACTGATCCTAGTGCCATTAGTCCAGGACAGTCATACTACTTGCGTGACACTGTCAGCCTCTCACACTGATTCTTCTACTAATGTCATTTCTGTCAGTCTGGTGGTGTGCAGTTGCAGTCAGGGTCATGGTGCATTGACAAGTTTCTTCCTCTTTTGCTTTGAAGAACACGAACTGTGGAAGCCTGAGCTTCTGAGAGTGGGTCGCTGCCGCTAGAACGCTCTCGCTGTGTGGCTCCAGATTTACCATACTCCCAATCGTCCCATATGCACTCTTAATACATTGTATGAATCTCTTTTCTATTATTTTATATTGATGACTAACAATGTATTTTTCCTTTACCTTTAGAATCAGCTGAAAGTACTGAATCCTCCTCGATCCTAAGGTAGGGTTTTAAAGATTCATTTAAGCTCAGAAAAAAAAGAGACTGGTGCTTGTTAGTGCTCCCAGGCTCCCTGCCACATGACCTGCCTGACACTATTTCAGTCGTCACAGCTGCTCTGCAAAGTGTGCACGCTCTCCGCCATAACCCATTTTCCCTAGTAGGCGGCTTCTGTAACTGCCAGGGAGCTGACCCATGTGATTGGCCTGTGCACTTTCTGGGTGTGTTTCCTGCTCTTCTTCATACTCAATAGACTCAAGAAACTGCTTCATATAACAACAATTCACAAAGTACGGGCATGAGTGAACTCATGCACAGAGTGTTCCCAACAAGCTTGGTGGTACTCTAATCATGGTCTTAATAATTTTACAGCTGCAGTCATAACCAATGCCTGTTTTCAGCGCTGAAGGACGGAGGGCAGATCTCAAACCTGTGGCCATAGTGCCATCTATTTTATACATAAGAAAATCATGCAACTTCTGGGGAGAAATTATTTTTCTGGAAGTAAACCATTTCCACATGTAGAGAATGTTCAGCTATCAGTGTTTAAATCTGTCCAGAAGCTATTTGAATTACTCTTTTTTTTTAACAGCATTTCTCTGTGTAGCCCTGGCTGTCCTGGAACTCACGCTGTAGACTGGGCTGGCCTCAAACTCAGAAACCCACCTGCCTCTGCCTCCCAAGTGCTGGGATTAAAGGCGTGCGCCAGCACCGCCCTTGGTTTTTATTTTCCTGACTCCCTATTTGTATCTTCCTAGAGCTACTACTGCTGCCCACCTCCTTAAATTTTATCTAATCTGTTCTCATCAACGGTGAATGCACTTTCTGCTCTTGTTTTCCTGCATTACTTTATCTTCACCTCCTATACCTATGCATTCCATTGCTTGTGCAGACCCTATGGAAAGTCCATGTGGTGTCATGATTTTAGGGACTGAGTGCAGTAAGTGGTGGCAATGCAATCTGACCTCTTGTTCTTAGGTCTAAGGACAGTAGCCTTTATTTATCATTCTGGAGGTCAGGGCTTTAAAGATGAAGTGTGTGTAGGAGAATATTGAAGGCCATTGAAGATGAGAGTATAATTAAAAGGCAGATTCATGGCCATTTCTAAGGATAGAGATACCAAGAAGGGAGGATCAGATTGCTTTTAGTAATGCTGATGAGTTTAGAATATTTGGGGTCTAATCATCATATTCATGATGAATCAAGAATTTGGGACATATTTATTAAATTCGATATAGTCTCCTGCACTCAGTAACTCTTCTCAAACTCCTAAACATGGCTTTTTTATCTCTTATATTTCATAATCAACTACATTTGATTTTAATCAAATAATACAATTATTAGTATAGCATTCCCCGGTTCCTATGAAAAACTACCAAATGGATTGTTTTTAACCTGTTCATTCATTAAAGAGAAATGTTTTTGCATGTGTTTACCTAAAAATGGATTAGAAGACTGTCACTGATAAACATTCAAGTCACATATGTTCTTCATAAGACCAGCTCAAAAACATTGCTAGCTTCTCTCTGAGAAAAACAGACACAGTGGCTATAGTGTAGAATGAGTTGTTGAACCTCAGCATAGAGAAGTACGTTTTCTACACAACACAGTTTCGTGTGCCTGACACTATCACAGATGGGGTGAGCCAGTTCTAAAGAACCAGAATTCATTCTTTACTATACATTTTCCTTCTGAAGGCTCCCCACCAAACCGGACCCTAGTGACCCTGAGACCACAGCAGAAGAGTGTGGTTTTCAAACAAAGGTAAGATCCTTTGAGGTTAATCTTTTTGTTCTGAGTGTGGATTGTTTTAGCATTTATTCTTAAATTCAGTAATAATCTACTTATTATTCTTTTATACTGAAAGTTGGTCGGAGAAAACAGCCTCCATAATTAGAATTAGTCTATTGGTTTGTCCTTTGAACCCTCACAACTCTGCGACAGCTGGGTTGAAATTGTAAGAAAAACAGGGATGTGAATCTTAAGTTAGGTAAACTTTTCCCCACAATAAAATAATTAAAATTGGGGGGATTTGTGGGACAAGTATACCTTTGGATCATTTCCTAAATGACACCAATACAACTTTTATTATCCTCATGCTTACAAAAAGTGTAGTAACAGAGCTGGAGAGTTGGTTCAATGGTTGGGAACACTTTCTGATTTTATAAAAGACCTGGATTTGGTTCCCACCACATGGTGGCTCACAACCATCTGTAACTCCAGTTCCAGGATTCAGATGCCCCTTCCTTCCTTCCTCCTTCCTCTTCTTCCCTCTTCCCTCTTCTTCCCTCTTCCCTCTTCTTCCCTCTTCCCTCTCCCTCTCCTTCTCTCTTCCCTCTTCCCTCTTCTTCCCTTTTCCCTCTTCCCTCTTCTTCCCTCTTCCATCTCCCTCTCCTTCTCCCTCTCCTCCTCCTCCTCCTCTTCCTCCTCCTCCTTCTCCTCCTTCTTCCTCTCTCTCTCTCTCTCTCTCTCTCTCTCTCTCTCTCTCTCTCTCTCTCTTCTCAGTTTTTTGAGGCAGGGTTTCTCTGTGTAACAGTCCTGACTGTCCTGGAACTCACTCTGTAGACCAGACTGGCCTCAAACTCAGAGATCCACCTGCCTCTGCCTCCCAAATGCTGGGATTAAAGGTGTGTGTCACCACTCCCAGCAACCTTTTTCTGACTTCAATAGAAATCAAGTACACACATGGTGCCCAGGCATGCATGCAGGCAAAACACTCATACGCATAAAAAAATCAAAATTTTTAATATAGTCACTTATAGTGACCAAGGAATTTTTCTGGTGTCCCATGATTCTAACTACCTGGCAGAGACATGTAAATTTTTATTCCTTCAATGTTTTTGTTTTATTAGCATGTGGAGTTTTAAAAAGATTTATGTTATTATATGTGTGTATTGCAAGAGTGCATATGTGCACCTGTGTGCTCTTTTCCATGGAGGTGAGAGAGGTGTTGGATCCTTAGGAGCTGGAGTTAGGCAGTTGTGTGTAGGTTGTGTGAGGGGCCTTGTGTGGGTGCTGGGACACCAACTTCTGGAAGA
This sequence comes from Ondatra zibethicus, assembly GCA_004026605.1. NCBI lineage: Eukaryota > Metazoa > Chordata > Mammalia > Rodentia > Cricetidae > Ondatra > Ondatra zibethicus. Next base: position 56,675 of record PVIU01011980.1, on the reverse strand, counting down.
GTAGCCAGTGCTCTTAACTGCCCAGTGCTCTGCACTGACCAGTGCATTTTTCCAGCCCGTACTGTGGGACTGTAAGAAAAGTAATTATATTGTAAGAAAAACAAGTATTATTTGCAGCATAGTAGTGAAGGTGTCAACTGTATTCCTGCAATCTCCTGAGCCACACTCTCAGCACTGGACAGGATTATTCATCTGTGACACTTCAGAAAGAAAGAACATTTTAAAATGTAGATGTTGCATTTTGTGTGCAATTCAGATTTGTCTTCTCCTAATAATGCCACCATGTTGCAGAAAGACATGTGGAATGTGCAGTGACCACTTAACAGTCGTGGTGTGTTCTAAGAGTCAGTGTCTGCCATCAAAGAATGAAAGCAAGATGGGCAACAGAATCTACAAACCTCTCTCTGGAAAGCACCTGTCTGCTTTTTCAAGCGTCTCTTCTAATAAAGCCACCTGGTAGCCCTTGCAAAAAGTGTGACTGACATTAGTATTTATTGTGTTTCCCCCTTTTAATTGAGCTGTTAGAGCCCAGACCCGTGTCTATAATTAGTGCTCTGCTCCACCACATGTCTACCGCGCCACAATACTGACAGTTAAATATTAACATAAAACTCTTTCAGTTTTGAAACCCAGGAATCCTCACGATTATATTCTCCTGACACCCTAAAAGAACCCACATGTGGAGATTTAGCAGCTGAGTGTGTAACTGAGCAGTGCAGTGTGTCAGCATAGCCAAGGCTGAGTGTGTAGCTGAGCAGTGTCGTGTGTCAGCAATGCCACAGCTGAGTGTGTAACTGATCAGTGTCATGTGTCAGCATTGCCACAGCTGAGTGTGTAACTGGGTAGTGTAGTGTGTCAGCATTGCCACAGCTGAGTGTGTAACTGGGTAGTGTAGTGTGTCAGCATTGCCACAGCTGAGTGTGTAACTGGGTAGTGCAGTGCATCAGCGTTGCCACAGCTGAGTGTGTAACTGGGTAGTGTAGTGTGTCAGCATTGCCACAGCTGAGTGTGTAACTGGGTAGTGTAGTGTGTCAGCATTGCCAAAGCTGAGTGTGTAACTGGGTTGTGCAGTGCATCAGTGTTGTCACAGCTGAGTGTGTAACTGAATAGTGTGTGTGTCAGTGTTGGGCCCAAGTTTCCAACATTTGAACAGTATCTGGAGAGTATTTGAATGCAGCACAAGACGGCTGTCTGCGCTCTATACGCTACCATACAGTTTACTAGTTTCAGGCAAGGGGTTGGAGGTTGAAACACACAAAGGCACACAGAGACAGCACAGACAGAGAGACAGACAGAGACACGGACCTCTAGTCACTGGTAAGAAGCCCTTTATTCAATAGCACCATGGAGGCTTATATACCCAACAGTCAGGTGGGCCAACAGGTGAAAACCTTATCCTCTGATCCTGAAGGCAAGGCAACACGTGCTCGTGAAGCAGAGCTGGTAAACAACTTTGACACAGCTTTCAGTAACTCAAATCAGAAGGAAAGGAAAGATCTCTAACAGGGAAGAGCAGCTGAAGGCCAGGACTCCAAATGGTCCCAACATTTGAAGGCTTATAAATCGAAGATTTAAATGGTGATAGATTTATGATTTTAGTAGCTTTTTGTCTAGTTGTTACCTTCCATGGCATATGAAAAAGCTAGGAAGTAGGAACTATGTGCCTGCTGCCGATACATAATTAGGAAAAACAGGGAATTCTAAAATAAGGTTTTCCATTTCTCACATCACATACATTGGCAGACCCAGGTCCCCCTAACTCTTTCATCCTCTTCTCTCCAGACAAATTCATAGGCCTGTGCAGCAGAAGCCCTTCTCACACCTCACCTCCACTTCTTGGGGCTCCACCCCTTGGTGGGGACCTAGGGTACCTCTAGCTCTTTCCTGCTGCCCCCTCACCCTTTCCTTCTCGCTCATCTGCATGCCTTTATATTACCCACCAACCCATGGAAACACTCAAACCCTTAGAAACACATGGATTCCACAGCCATCACCTAGGATCCAGGGTGAGCAACAGCAACCAATGAATCAATCATCCACCCAACAAAAATGAAACCAGACATCTACACCAAGGAACACCTCAAATATCATAACTCCAGATGCCTAGATCCCAGAACAAAAACACAAGCATTCAAGGCAATGTGCCTCCTCCAGAAGCCAGCAACTCAATTGCAATGGGGCCTGAGAAAAGCAATTTAGCTGAGGCACAAGACAATGACTTCAAAATAGCAATTATGAATATGTTCAAGACCTTAAAGGGGATATTAGTAAATGCCTTAATGGATACATAGAAATGCAAGCAAACGGTTGAAAGAAATAATTAAAACAATATAAACCATGAAAGTAGAATTTAACACATAGAATCACTAAGAAAGCCCAAACTGAAATAAAACTGGAAATGAAAAACTTAGCATGTCAAAGAAGAAGCTCTGAGGTAAGCCTCACCAACAGATTAAAAGACAGGGAGAGAGACTCTCAGGCATTGAAGACAAGATAGAAGAACTGGGTAGCTTATTTTTAAAAAAAAAAACATTTAATCCAAAAACATCCAGACACAAAACATACAGGAAATCTGAGACACTACAAAAAGACCAAACCTAGGAATAGCAAGGAAAAAAAGAGAAGAAACCCAGGGCAATGGCACAGAAAATATTTTCAACTAAATCATGGAAGATGTACCTAACCTAAAGAAGGGGGTGCCTATCAGTGTGCAAGAAACATACAGACCAGCAAATAAGCAGGATCAGGAAAGAAAGTCCCCATGACACATAATCATAAAAACACTAAATGTACAGAACAAAGAAAGGGGGGAAAGAAGCCACATATAAAGGCAGGCTCATTATAGTAGCACCTGACTTCTCAACAGAGACTTGTTTAACAACTCAGAAATACCAGCCGAAAATACTATACCCAGTAAAACTATCCATCTCAGTCAGCAGAGAAGCAATGCTCATTAGTAACTTTCAATATAAATGGTCTCAATTCCCCCACAAAAAGGACACAGACTAATAGATTGGATTAGAAAACAGGATCTACCTTTCTGTGGCATCTAAGAAACACACATCACCAACAACGATAGATATCACCTCAGAATAAAGGGATGGACAAAGGTATTCCAAGCAAATGGACCCAAGAAGCAAGCAGAAGTCACCATTTTCATACCTGACATAATAGGCTTCAAACCAAGACTAATCACAAGGGATAGGGAAGCAATTGTTTATTGATTCCTGATTTTGTTTCTTTTTATTGTGGGAATTTTCCCCCTCTTTTGATTTGCTGGCTTAGGATTGTTATTCTTTGTGTTTTCTTGGGTGTGATTAGCCTTTTCAGACTGTTTTCCTTCTAGTGTCTTCTGATGAACTGGACTGATAGAAACTTCTGTGGTTTTATCATAGAATGTTTTTCTTTCTCTGTTGATTGTGACTGGTAGTTTTTGCTGGATATAGTATTCTAGTCTGGCATCTCTGGGTTTGTAAAACATCTGTCCAGGCTTCTCTGGCTTTCAACGTCTACGTTAAGAACCCGGGTACGATTACAATGATGTTACTTATGTACTCATCAAAGTAAAAAGCCACCAAGAAGATACTGCTATTATAGATATTTATGTTCCAAATGCAAGAGCATCCAAGTTTGTAAAAGGAACACTACTGTACCTAAAATCACATATTGTAATAGTTGGTAACTTCAATATCTCACTCTCACCAAAGACAGGTCATCCAGATACAAACTAAGCAGAGAAATACCAAAACAAATGATATCATAAACCAAGTGGACTTAAGAACGTTTTGCCCATCTTACCAAAAGCAATCTACAGATTCAATGCAATGCCCATCAAAATCCCAGCAAAATTCTTCAAAGACCTCAAAAGAACAGTACTCAACTTCATTTGGAAAAGCAAAAAAACCCAGGATAGGCAACGCAATCCTGTACAATAAAAGAACTTCTGGAGGCATCACAATTCCTGACTTCAAACTCTACTACAGAGCTACAGTACTGAAAACAACCTGGTATTGGCATAAGAACAGAGAGGAGGACCAATGGATCTGAATAGAAGACCACACATCTTCAAACACCTGATCTTTGATAAAGAAGCAAAAAAATCAAATGGAAAAAAGAAAGCATATTTAACAAGTGGTGCTGGCATAACTGGATATCAATATGTAGAAAAATGAAAATAGACCCTTATCTATCATCATGCACAAAACTCAACTCCAAATGGGTCAAAGACCTCAACATAAAGCCAGCCAAACTGAACCTAATAGAAGAGAAAGTGGGAAGTACACTTGAACGCATTGCACAGGTAATCAGTTCCTAAATAGAACCCCAGCAGCACAGACACTGAGAGAAACAATTAATAAATGGGACATCCTGGAACTGAAAAGCTTCTGTAAAGCAAAGAACATGGTCAACAAGACAAAATGACAGCCTACAGAATGGGAAAAGATCTTCACTAACCCTACATCAGACAGAGGTCTGATCTCCAAAATATACAAGGAACTCAAGAAATTGGACACCAAAAGATCACATAATCCAATAAAAAAACTGGAGTACAGACCTAAACAGAGAACTCTCAACAGAGGAATCCAAACTGGCTGAAAGACACTTAAGGAAATGTTCAACATCCTTAGTCATCAGAGAAATGCAAATCAAAACAACTCTGAGATTCCATCATACACCTATAAGAATGGCCAAGATCAAAAACACTGATGACAACTTATGCTGGAGAGGTTATGGGGAAAAGGGAACACTTCTGCATTGCTGGTGGGAATGCAAGCTGGTACAACCCCTTTGGATGTCAGTGTGGTAATTTCTCAGAAAATTAGGAAACAACCTTCCTCAAGACCCAGTAATACCACTTTTGGGTATATATCTGAAGGATGGTCAATCATGCCAGAAGGACATGTGTTCAACTATGTTCATAGCAGCTTTGTTTATCATAGTCAGAACCTGGAGACAACCTAAATGCCCCTCGATCGAAGAATGGAGTACTACACAGCAGAAAAAAATAACCACATCTTGAATTTTGCAGGAAAATGGATGGAGCTAGAAAACATTATTTTGAGTGAGGTAACCCAGACACAGAAAGACAATTATCACATGTACTCACTTACAGGTGGTTTTTAAACATAAAGCAAAGAAAGCCAGCCTACAAACCACAATCCCAGAGAACTTAGACAACAATGCAGACACTAAGAGAGACTTACATAGACCTAATCTACATGGGAAGTAGAAAGTAGAAAAAGACAAGATCTCCTGAGGAAATTGGGAGCATGGGGACCTTGGGGGAGGATTGAAAGAGGGAGGGGAGAGGCAGGGAGGGGAGCAGAGAAAAATGTAGAGCTCAATAAATATCAATAAAAAAAGAACGTTTTGCCCAAACATAAAAGAATATACCTTCTTCTCAGCAGCTCATGGAACTTTCTCCAAAATTGATCACATGCTGGGAATACAAATCAAGTCTCAATAGGTTCAAGAAAATTAAAATAGTGCCCTGAATCCCATCTAACTACCATGAATAAAAGCTGGATATCAACAACAGGAACAGCAGAAAGTATACAAACTCATGGAAACTGAACAACTTCAAAAATGTATATTTTGTAATTACTCTAGTCAAGCAAATGAAAGACTTGTGCAATAAAAGCTTTAACACATTGAGGAAATTAAAAACATAAGAAGATGGGAAGACCTCCCTCATTCATGAATCATTAGAATTAATATAATTAAAATGAACATCCTATCAAAAACAATCTACAGATTCAATGTAATTCCCATCAAAATTCCAACACAGTTCTTCACAGAAATTGAAGAAATAATCTTCAACCTAAAAACAGACACACTTATCAATGGGATCAAAACAAAGAACCAGACATAACAAGCCCACATCTTCAGACACCTGATTTTTTACTAAAAGCAAAGACCAAAAATACACACTGGAGAAAAGATAGCATTGTCAACAAATGGTGCTCATCAAACTGGACAGCCACATGTAGAAGAATGCAAATAGATTCACATTTATCACCCTGCAGAACCTCAACTCCAAATGGATCGAGGACTCCAACATAAGGCAGATACACTGGAACTGATTGGGGAGAACGTGAGGAATAGACTTGAACTTATTGACGAGGAACAGGATGTCAACAACACAAGCACAAAGACCAAAAATAAGTGGAGCCTCATGAAACTGAAAAGCTTCTGTATGGCAAAGGAACCATCATTCAAAGAACAGACAAACTAGTGAGAAGCAGGCCCATCTCTCTGCACGCTTTCTTTGCCATCTTCATTTGTAGCGTGACCGTCTTTCTGAAGTGGTTTGAAATCTCTGGTTTTCTTTTACTGTTTGTTTTGTTTCATTGAGATAACTGGAGTCAGACAAAAATGTTTTTCAAATCACAGTAATAATTGTCATAATTCATGGACTTGTGAGTACATTCTATAGATATCGCATGTACGTTAGGATTAGTCAAGGATACAGATGAAGAATTGCCTGAGATTCTGAAGTATTTTCTTTCTTAATGTCACTATTTTTAAATAAGCATCAAGTGATATTACAGGATGAAAGGGAGCCAGGTGTGTTGGTGTGTGCCTGTTATCTCACCATGCAGGGCTGAGGTAGTTAGCCTAGGATACATATAGAATGAGATTTCTTCCCAGAATCATTTCCTCACATTCCTCCTGTAGAATTAACAAGGTAGTGTGTGCTTGCTACCTCAGTACCAGGGATTGGTGACTGGTTCTCGGTGCTTCATACTGATGATTAGAACAATTCCGCTACTCTGTAAGATGCATTTTAATAAAGCTGTTATGATATATATGATACAGAAATGTAGCCGTAGAAGTTGCGAGGATCACTATGGGCTGTGACTAATATCTACAGTCTGAAGAATAATTCCAGGTTACTTGATGTACCCTATGATTCTTTGGCATATTTTTCTGTGTAAAAGTCCTAATGAGATTCAGAAAGGAAGTTCAGACTATCAGTTTTATTTATATCTATGGGTATTTTGCCTGCTTGTATGTCTGTGCGCCACACGTATGAAGTGCCCATGGAGGCCTGGAACTGGGGTTACATATGGTTGTAAGTCATCATGCGGATGCTGAGAATTGAACTCCTGTGGGGCAATGTTATACAGGCCACACATTTCTGCATTGTATCAGCAGCCGGGCTCTCAAGCCACAGTAGCAGCAGAGGTGCTAAAATCATCTTCAGACGGCTGTCTCCTCAGCTCAGGCTATGCTGATGTTGTTCTGTTCCCTTCTTTGTAATTATGGAGATCACCTGAGAAGAGGTGTCAATTCAAAGCTAGTGACAGAACTGCAGAGGTGACTTTAGTCCTGCTACCCCGGAAACAGAATGCTAATGAACTTCCCCCTCAGTTTACCTTGGGGGATAAAAGATGTTTGGAAAATAAACATGGGTGATCTTCAGGATTTGAATGAACCCTGAGACTCCCTTCTGATATTGTTGTGTGAATTATGTCTCGATTATTCCCACGCCTCCAAGCAGGTCCAGAGAGATAGTTTATGTTGGGGCACCGGACCCAAACAAACTCCCAGTCCTCTAGAAGAGCAGCCAGTGCTCTTAACCACTGAGCCATCTCTCGAGCCTTCCCTAGTTTGCCTCTTACAATCCTGAAATAACAGGGAAGCCGGCAGTAGGACAATCACCTCCAAAGTCATTTTCTTCTCACATTAAAAAGCACAGAGAAGGACCTGGAATGTTTTAGATACTTGATAAATCTATAAATCAGTGTTTATTCTTGAGGTTTTTATTAAGGCTTGCCACACTTCTTTAAGCTGTATCTCGCCTGGGAAAACTTAGGAAGCCATCACAATTGCAAGCTATTCAACCATCAGTTTAAGTGGTTTTCTTCTGTGTGAATCTGTTTTGCACGCATGGTGTCACCATGTTGAAGGTGGATATCTTAGCTCTCATACTATTCAGTTACTGATTTCCAGAGACTAAATGTCAGTGAACATCAGGGCTCAATACTTAAAGAATGGTGAAATAAAATCTTTTTATGTGAGAATGTTCTTGTAGTATTTAAAATTACCTAACATATACCAAGTGAGGATTAGTCTAAATAGTAGTGATAGTGTTGAGTCTCCTGGGAGGACTAAGGTAAATGTGGTATTTTTTTACACTTATTTACTTTATGTGTGGGTGCGTGCACATGTCTCAGCACCCCAAGAAGATTAGAGAACAATGTGGGGGAGCTGGTTGTCTCATTCTACACTGTGGATTCTGGGGGTTGACCTCAGATTGTCAGTCTTTGGTGGCAAGCACTTTTATTTACTCTCTGAGCCATCTCACCAGCCCTAAACTAGTTTTATTTGTTAATCTTGCTTGTTATGATTTTTGTGTAACTAAATGTATATTATGAAAAGCCAAAGGTACGTGTTAATTTTTTTAATGTTTTTTGTTCATGTCCTCTGATTTCCAAGGACAAGGAGAAGCTGGAGAAACATCCCTTGGCACAGAGACCATCCGGGCATCAAGTCAAGCAGAGGAGCTCCCCACCTTTACAACTCCAAGAGCAGGACCAGGAGGCAGAGGTGAGCACCGCTTCTGATGGAGAAGATGGATATCTAAGATCTGCCGAGGGGCAAGTGCTCAGGCGAGCGTTAATAGAAGGAGACAGACTGGAAGGTAAAGATACTGTCCATGAAGAAGAGCGACCACGGGATGGCTCTACGAGAAAAACACCCCTGAAGTCAGCCACCCCTGAACTAGCCTGGGATATGCTTGGCTGTGAGGACAGAGATGCAGCTGCTGCACTGGCCGCTGTAACACTGCAGACCTTTCCCAGACAGAGGGAAGGTGGCCTTAGAAACATCTTTCCGTCTCCCTCATTCTCTCAGGTCCTGGAACACAGTGGCCAGTCAGTTACTAAATCTCCCTTAATGAAAAATAAATTAGACTATGAAAGTAACAAGTCCGAAATAGAAGAATCCCTTCATAAAAGCAAGGAGAAATCTTCTAAAACTACAGAAAGTGGAAAGAGAAGAGGTAAATGCCCAGAAGTATGTATGGGTGGAAAGCAAGAAGGCTGTGAATTCAAGAGCCAGTTGCAAAAAACTCTGAAACCAAAACGCATGGCCTGGCAGTTAGATAGCAGACACATGCCGAAATCCAGTGACTCCAAAAGGCTTTCAGACTCCACAGAAAGGAATCACACGAGCGAATTAAACAGTTGGAGTGATTCTACCCTTCGCGACATTTATAAGAAAAGTAAAGGCACAGTGGACCTGACCCAGAAGCCCCTGCACAGCAACTGCGAGGCCCCGGCGCGAACGGTGGGAACCGCCAGTGCCGCGCCGCCTGGTGGCAGGACAGCAAGCCCTCTGGCGGGTGAGGATTGTCAGGACAGGCTGTCCGCCAGTGAGTTCCACATACTGGAGGAAGAGATCCTGGCCTGGGAGAAAGTCCACCTTGAAAACGAGGTAGTTGCTCTTTTGCTGACATGAGTTTCATTCTGATTTTCTCTTAGTGAAAACTGTTCACTAGTAAAAATCGGGTTATTTAGGCATGATATTGCATAGTCATACATTGGGTTATTTATGCTTGATATTGCATAGCCATGTAGACTGTTCTGTTTCCTAAGCAATGGAACACAATGCCATGACATCAGCTCCCTAAACCACCTTGAGTGTCATTTGAGATACTAGAAGCACCTGGCATTTTATAAATATTTAATAAGTAACTGTTGGGGGTTTTTGTTGTTGGTTGGTTGGTTTGGGTTTTTGGTGTTTTGAGACAGAGTTTCTCTGTATATATCAGGCTGTCCTGGAACTCACTTTGTAGACCAGGCTGGCCTTGAACTCACAGAGACCCACCTGCCTTTGTCTCCTGAGTGCTGGGATTAAGGGTATGTGCCACCATGCTGTGTATAAGTAACTGTTCCTAACATTCCTTTTTCTCTAGACTTGAAATACTTTGTGGTCTTTATGTAATGAAGAAAGAATCCATGGCAGGTCTAACATTTGCATGATAGTCTTTTTTAGGTTTATTTTTATTTTAAGTGTGTGTTTTGCCTACACATATGTCTAACTGGAGTTACAGAAGTTGTGAGCTACCACACGGGTGCTGGGAATTGAACCTGGGTCCTCTAGAAGACCAGCCAGAGCTCCTACCCCATGAACCACCTCTCCAGCCCCTCTTATGGGTGTTTAACATAAAGGTTTTCTTACTACTTTCACATTTTAGTCAACCAGTTCCCATCAGAATTTTTCCACTGTATATCCATGTCATCTAAGCTCTTGTTTATCTAAATAAAGGTTCTACAACCCTGTGCTATGTTCACCAAGATGCAATGTGGTATTTCTCATCATAGCAAACATGGAGCTTAACTACCAAAGCAGGGTCGGGGGTTTCTGGGTATGGCTATGCACAGGCTAGTGACCTAAGTACTTGGTAGGGGTGAGGTAAGTGTGCAATGTGATGAGATCACCAACCACCACACATTGTGTATATGTGTGTGTGTGTGTGTGTGTGTATGTATATATGCCACAAAGACATAGAATTTTTTCTGCCCTCATCTATATTAAAGGCAGTATACATATAAAATTTTATTTAAAATTTCAATATGACATTGAATTTCACTGTAAATACAAATTGGAAGCCAGGATCCTAAGTGTAGTTCCTTGTTGAAGTGTGCATGCCATTCAGTGTTGGTTCATATATGTGATGGTCATGGGCCCCGTGATTAATATGCAAGACTTGGTTACCATACAAAGAAAAAGTATTGGCTTGATCTACAAACCATACAGAAGATGCTGCACAGAGATGTTCTGGAACTCAACATATACTTAATTTTAAAACAATATCTTTTGAAATAGGAACTTCATTAAGAAGTTATTAACTTTTATTGTCTTTGGATCTGGTTAATTTTGGTGTGTGATATTTTTATTGCCAATGGTTTTTAATAACAAAGGAAAAATAAAGAAAAATAAATAAGAAAACTTCAGATACCTTCTTATGAAACGATTGGATCTTTGCAGAATAATTATGGGTATTAATTTTTTTAGAGTGTCTCTGAGAATCTGCCAAACAAGTATGAGGGGCTCTCTTCTGATGCCACGGGTCAAAGGGGGAACCATCTAGAAAATGAGCACACAGGAGGTAAGAGCAGCTCATCCTGGAAGTCACTGGAAGTAGCATTCAACCCCTGAATGACAGAAATGCGGCCTGCAGCCAAAGCAATGTACCAACTAAACGCATAGGAAGGAAAGGACAAGAAAAGTGAGACCTGGGTGTCTATCATTCTACGACAACCGAGAGCACCACTAAATACTCATTATTAATTCCACGCCAAGATATCCTAAGATCTGAGGAAAGTTAGGACTTAGAAATGGGAGGGAGAAGAGGGAGGAAAGGAAAGGCCAGTGGGGCAGGTGTAGATGCAGGCCGCAGGCTCTCCTGCCCAGTGAAGGAACCCATCTTCACAAAGACAGAGGACTGGGAGGCAGCTTCCAGTCTCAAACAGAACCAAGTTCTCTCACTCCTGTCTTCCCTGCCATTGAGATTCCCCCAGAGACCTAAGGTGCCAGGTCACACACAGTTGTCTTACAGTTTTAATCATAAATTTAAATGTATGTGGTCAGCCATGTAGGTACACAGTTTAGTGTTGTGGAAACTGTTTTTCCCCTCATTTCAGAGGCTCAAGAGAAGAAAACAGGGTCTGTCATAAAGAAATCAGAAAAAGACATAGGCCTTTAATATCTTACCAGAGTTTAAAATTCCTCTGGTAATCTTAATGTGAGTTGTCTGATAAGGGCAGCTTGAAGTCGGAGTCCAGATGGAGCAGTGAACACTTTGGAAGCAGGCCACTGGTTCCAAGGTGGCCGATCTCTGGAGTCCCCAGGCTGAACCGTGCAAGCATGCACATACTGACCAGCAGATGTGGGACTGTATTGTCCATCAGTCGGGGTTCTTCCCCGACACCCAGTCTGTTTGACTACATCACTGCGTATACCCACATATCAGTTAATCTGGTGTCTTCTTAAGTGCTGCGAAGCCTGAGGACACAAGTTCCCATGCCAGTAGTAAACACATGTAAGGCTTTTAAAATCAGACTTCTTCCTGAGAGTGTCTAGCCTTGCCGACTCTGCCCTGTTGTCCCGGATCTCTGACACGTGTCTTTAGGCAAGTGTGTGTCTTGCTGCTCCTGGTCCTGCCTCCCCCTTCGCTGTTCTCTGGGCAGATCACTTGTTTCTCTGAAATCCAGACTCAAGCATCAGCTCCACAGCAATCGTCTGCAAAGCCTGTTTCAGCCTTGAGAGTTCAGGCCTGAAGCTTGTATAAATTCGTGAAATAAACTAGGCATAGGGATGTGCCTTTAATCTCAGCAGAGGCAGGGAGTTTGAGACCAGCCTGGTCTACATCATGAGTTTCAGGACAGCCAGGGCTACATAGAGAGACACTGTCTCAAAAGTTAAAAAAGAAAGAATTCATGGGATAGAAACTAAAACAAGGGGCTGGAGAGATGGTTCAATGGTTAAGAGCACTAGTTGCTTTTGCAGAGGACCGAGGTTCAATTCCCAGCATCCACATGGTGTCTGAAAACTACCTGTAACTCCTGCTCCAGGGGATCTGGTGCCCTCTATGATCTTCACAGGTACCGGGCACACATGTGCAAACAGATGTACGTGCAGACGGTTGTAGGAGGCTGCTTGTTTGTCCTGGCTGCTCATCCCCGAAATAACCACACAGAAACTATATTATTTGCAATACTGTTTGGCCAGTAGCTTAAGTGTATTTCTGGCTAACTCATATCTTAAATTAACCCATCTCAATTAATCTGTGTATCGCCACAAGGCTGTGGTTTACCGGGTAAAGTTCTGACGTCTATAAACAAACATTTATAAACAATCATTTAGGGAATTTGGGCATAGTTCTCTCCAAACTGCTTCCTGATTTTTGTTGGGCAAAGTATTTTTTAGGGGTGTTCATGGCAACCTTTTGGGGGGTTTTGGTCCATCAAACCACATTAGTCTGAAGAAATCTATGGTTTCTCATCCTCTGTAAAGACCAAAGAAGAACCTCTTTTCCAAAGCAACATATCCTTAGACTCAAATTTTGAAGTCAAGAAACCTTTAAATCATGTATGTTGGTTTAGCTTAGCACCCTGTACAATGAAATGTCTCTCTGTACTTAGTTCATTTATAGTCAAAAAATTCAAAAAATTATTATTGTGTTTTCTTTATACAATAATATACATAATCTAGATTCTCTGTGTATATTCCATCTTTATGTGGCTTATTTTTCTTACTCTATTACTTTTTCTACAAGTTTGATATTATTTTATTATCTTTACTCCTTTAATCTATGACTGACTGTACTCTTTTATATTACATTTACTGTCTCTTTACTCTTTTTCTTCTCTCACCCAAGCCTACATATGCCTCCTGCTTCCTTCCACACAGTGTCTCTTTACTTCTTATAAACCCAGTCAGGCAAATAGGTTAAATTTTTGTTGTTGTTTTTTTGTTTTGTTTTGTTTTTGTTTTTTTGAGACAGGATTTCTCTGTAACTTTGGAGCCTGTCCCGAAACTAGCTCTTGTAGACCAGGCTGGCTTCAAACTCACGGAGATCCGCCTGCTTCTGCTCCCCACCCGAGTGCTGGGATTAAAGGCATGTGCCACTACTGCCCAGCCCAAATAGGTTATGTTTTATATCACTTAGGTTTTAAACACACTTTGTCTCATTTAGAGGTCTTTTATGTCTGAATCTGTCCTTATTGTGTATCTGTAATCCTTTTCAGACCAGGATGCCTTCTTAAAATGATAAGCACTTCTTAAAAACCTAAGCAGTGGCATTGCTAGGGCAAACACAGCCCTGCCTGCTTACTCTACCAGTCCAACATGGCAGAGGTCCATTCACTGCCTCTGAGACTGTCAGGTGGGAGCTGTCCTCACCACCTCAACTCTGGTAACCAGTGGCCCATGCTGCCACCAAGTGACTTGCAGCACGCTGCCCATAAACCCCATTTAAATGCTCGGCCCCCTGAAAGAGCCAGAGTTTGCACTGGCAGCATGGCCCAGAAAGCTGCCATTTCAAAATTGCACAGCTTTTTTTTTCTGCCACTGCTGAATCAGGAAAACCTCTCTTAAAGGAGCTGTGGCACACCACCAGCAAAATGCTGGCTACCAAGAAGCCATGCCTAACTCTGTTCTTTTGTGTCTAAAATTACTTTTTAAGCTTTCTCAGGTTTCACATGGATTTAACTGGCACACATTGGAGCACCAATTTGTTGTAAGGAGGCCGCTTGTTTGTTCCCAGTTTCTCAGCCCAAAATAATCACACAGGAACCATATTATTTGCAATATTGTTTGTCCAATAGCTTAAGCGTATTTCTGGCTAACTCATATCTTAAATTAACCCATCTCCATTAATCTGTGTCTCTCCATAGGCTATGGCTTACTGGGTAAAGTTCTGGCATCTGTCTCCAGCGGGGCTATATGGCTTCTCCTGACTCTGCCTTCTTTTACCCAGCATTCAGTTTAGTTTTCCCTGCCAGTTCTACTCTGCCAACCCAGTTTCTTTATTAACCAATGGTACTCACAGCATACAGAGGGGAACCCCACATCAGCAAATGAAACATTCATATGCATAATAAATAAAAATATTTTTAAAAAAGAAACTAAAACAAATTTATGTGTGTACACATGTATGTGGTGTGTGACTGAGTGTGTTATATGTGTGTGTACACACATGTGAAGGCCAAAGGTTGATGTGTAACAACTTCCACTGTTGTTCCCTACCTCATCTTCTTTTTCTCTTTAATACCTGTTTATCTTGTGCGTGCACACACACACACACACACATACACACACATACACACAGAGGAATGTGCCATAACACACATTCAGAGAACAACTTGTGGAAGTTGGTTTTCTGCTTGTATCACACGAGAGTCAGGGATCACCTGACAGGAGGTGCCTTTACCACTAAGCCATCTTGCTGCCTTAACTTCACCCACATTTTCTTTTTCTTTCTTTTTTCTTTCTTTTTTTGTTTGTTTTTTAAGATAGGGTTTCTCTGCAGAACCATCTGGCTGTCCTGGAACTTGCTTTGTAGACCAGGGCGTTGAACTCACTGAGATCCACCTGCCTCTGCCTCTCGAATGCTGGGATTAAAGGTGTGTGCCACTATCACCTGGCCCCACTTTATCTCTTGAGATAGCATCTTTCATTGAGCCCAGAGTTCATCACTTATCCACAGTGGCTGGCCAGCATGCTAGGTTACAGACTTGTGCAACCTTATTCAGCTCTTAAGCAGCAGCCAGGAATTTGAACTCAGGTCTTTGTGCTTGCTCGTCAGGCCCTTTACTAGCTAGGCTAACTCAGGAATTGAATACTAGTAAATAACTTGAGTTCCGCTATTAAGATAGATAAACTATAAGGGGGCTCATAGGAAAGACACCTGTTCACCTGTGCAGTCATCATCTGTGGGACCTGGGTTGCAGCAAAGAAAGGGAATTTGTCTCAAAATGAACAAAAACACATCTGATATAAGGAATAGGGTATTCAAATGTAAATGTGCAGAAGCATCCTATTAATTTTGGAATCAGTGATTGATATCGTGGGTTGTCTAAAATGTATTATTTTAAGACAAAAAATGGTGTGGTGTGTTTGTTTCCCACTCTCCTGTTTTAATGTTTTGCTTCTGAGGATTTTTCCCAAAGCCAAAGCTTTGGGTTTGTAGAATCTTTCCAACATGGCTGATGAGAAGACGCTCTCCCCTGAACAACTCTTGTTGGGTTTGGGATAGTCACAGTTTCTGCCATTCAGGAAAAGGCTTCATCAAGCCCAATATTGCAAATGGGGTGTGTGTGAATGTGCCTTTGTGTATCTCTGTATGTGTGTGTATTCTTGTGTATGCATGTTCATGTGTATGTGTGTTTGAGTGTATGTGTGTTCTTGTGTATGCATGTTCATGTGTATGTGTATATGTGTGTGTGAGCACATGCAAGTGTGCATAGAATAGTTTGCAAATATTTTCTAATAAAGGAGCCACCTGCGTATTAAGCTTGATTTAAATTTTTAATTTGGAAATTGACAATAACCATTATCCTTTTAGCGTTTTATCCTTCTCATCGCATTAAGTGCTGCTCTTCTAAGTGAGTAGTTTTTTAAGAGACTTGTATATGTGTTACAGCAGAATTGGACTCTGAGGCAACAACCCAGTCAGAACAAAAGAGTCTTGATGGCAGTGAAAATACCCAGCTGCAAGTATGCGCAATTTTAATATAAATTCTCATTCGTGTTTCCTTTGTGTTAATAATGTGCCATACTCCAAACTTCATAATAACCTTTCAAAAGCAATTTTTGTTTATTTGTTTTTGTTTTTCAAGACGGGGTTTCTTTATGTAGCCCTGGCTGTCCTGGAACTCCCTCTGTAGACCAGGCTGAGCTCGAACTCACAGAGATCCACCTGCCTCTGCCTCATGAGTGCTGGGATTAAAGGCGTGTGTGCCACCACATCTGGCACAGAAGAAATTTTTATATCATATTTGACATTTAATTTTTGAAATTTTAACTAGTTATAAAGCAGTATACTCGGGCTGGAGAGATGGCTCAGTGGTTGAGAGCACTGGTTGCTCTTCCAAAGGTTGTGAGTTCAATTCCCAGCAACCACATGGTGGCTCACAACTATCTGTAATGAGATCTGGCGCCCTCTTCTGGCATGTGGGCATACATGGAGGCAGAATGTTATATACATAAGAAATAAATAAAAATAAAAATAAAAAAAGCTGTATACTCTCAGAGGCTATGGTCAGTTAAAATGTGTTGCTTGAGAACAAGGATTTTTCTGAATATTTTCCCTGCTTCTGTGTGTAGCATCCTCTTGGGATAGAGAGAAGTCAGTTCTGAGCCACAGACCTGTGTAGCTAAACTTCCACACACCTAACAATGATGGCCACTGTTGGAGATCATTCCCTGTGGCTTAAATTTACTCTACCATATCTGCAATAGCTAGTGGGAAATTCAAAGAATTAATACTATCTCTTGGTCGATAACTGTCTTCAGCATCTGTATTGAAGGAGAGAGGCTTGACGATAAGCCCATACTTCTGGGAGACAGTTCACGGTAGTCAAGGGTATAAGCTGTATAAATCGCCCCTTTCTATGTTTTCAATTCCGTATCATAAATTGATGCATGCTGTGAAGCATTTTCATTAAATCTGATCTTAGAACATTTCCGTCATGTTCACAATGCCTACTGCTTCCACCCTACCCTCCTGTCTCCCAACCACCCCTATCTACCTCCATTCCCAAAAATCTCTCACATCCAAGTCTATTTATGCTGTTTTGTGGCCCACTGAGTTTTACAAGGGGCATCTGCATGACCATGTTCCCAGAGCTGTTGGTTCTCAGTGGGCTCGGTGGGTACACAACTAAGGACCATGATTTCCCTTCTCCCAATAGTTAGCAGTAAAAGGTAGACTCCCTGAGCCCCTCCCCCTTCCGTGACTGATTGTTGACTGGTCAGTCTTGTGTGAGCCCAATGTTGCAAGTTAATGATTGCATGGGTCGTGTTGAGTCTGGGATGACATTTCGTAGTCGCCACCCTATCCTTCAGCCTTACATCCTTTCTGCCTCCCTTTCACAGTGCTCCCAGAGCCTTGAAGGGGGCGCTATGAATGCCTTGCTTAAGGCTGAGCACTCAGCCGCCACTTACTCTTAGCACCCTGGGAAACCTTCGCATTACCCACTGTTCGTTGTGAGGACAGGCTCCTCTGACGAAGGCTGAGAGTGGCTTTGTCCGTGGGTAGCATAGAGATTTAGAATGCAGTTGAGGCTGTGTTACCCACTGTCTTCTGTGGATGTTAGAGCATATTAAACCTTACCACTCAAGCCCATGCGGCTGTACAACAACATGTCGCTATGCGATTAAAATTACAACTTGGTAATATGTTTCTGTGTGACTGATGTATGTGCTGTGGCTTTAGTAAGGCAAAGCTTTGGGTCCGTCTGTAAAGTCTCAGGCTTCCGGTTACCTGTCAGACAGTGACCTGAAGCTACAGGCATGGCTCCCTTTTTGAGGTTCAGTGAGATCAATTATTTTTATATGAGGACACATTTGCAGTGTTAAAAGTGAGTAATTCATCTTTGATAAATTAATACACAGAAGATTATTAATAATTAATTTAACTCCCAATTATTTTGTTCAAACAACAGTGATTAACATAACTTTTTCAGTTCATATTGGGTAAGTAAATTATTTTTCTCTTTTTAAATTACTGCCCAGTGATTTCTGATATCTAGACATATGTTAAGAAATTTAAATGTAAACTATATATTTATTTCTAACTATTTTTCTCATCTGTATCCTGTGCTCCTGAAGCATAAAGTCCTCTCAAAGTCATGCCCCCAAACACAAAACACATCTGCAGATCCAGCCAGGCCAGCCCACCCTCAGTATCAGAAGGAAGGCAAACAAAGCCATCCTCCCCCTTTGCATCTGGAGAAAATGTCTGAAGAACCTGAAATAAACAAGAAATGTGATGGAGAGTGTGCGCCTGTCCATCCGGAAGTTCCTGCAGTGAAAGTGCGGGAGAAAGCGTCCATCACTCAAGATGTAACAGGGAATAATTGCGAGCTAGACAAACACAGCCGTGAGCTACAGCACACAACTGGGGATATGTTTGAAAACATCTGTCCTGATGAAGAACCACTTCCAGATAGCTATAGGGGAAGAACTCAGTTCGAGGTAATTACCTGTAACCTCAGCAAATAATCTGCCAAATGTGAGGAGGGTAAAAGTGTGTCTGGAGTGCTGTCTGAAGCCATGTGGACTTTCCCAGACTTAAGAACAGGTACACTGAGCATACCCTCCGTCTCCACCACGTACTTGGTCTGAGCATGCATTTGCCACCTGTCCTGCGTGTTTGCTGAGTGATTAGAAGCAAACACTAAATACACTTTCATCACAAACAAGGGGATGCTTGTGATTCAGGAAGACAAGACTATAAAGTGTTAGAACTGAAATGTAAGGAAGTATCATGCTTGATACTGGCGTGCTAAAAGCAGGAGCTGGAAATGAGGTATGAGACAGAGCTCAAGCCTAGTAAACCAGAAGGGCAGAGGCTTGCACACTTCAAAGAAATGAACCCTGTGACTGAAATTAAGCAAAACACAGGGGCTATAAAGATGGCTTGGTGGTCAAGAGCACTGGTTACTCTTTTAGGGGATGCAGATTCGATTCCGGCTCCCACATGGCAGCTTATAACCATCTGTAACTCCGGTTCCCAGGGATTTGATGCCTTCTTCTGGCCTGCTTGGGTGTCAAGCATGTATGTGGTGCACAGACACACATGCGTCAGGCATGTATATGGTGCACAGACACACATGCAAGCAATAAATACGCATAATACCCATAAACATAACATAATAATTTTTAGTCACAGTGTTTCTGCAACTAAAGACAGTGGTAAGATAATATAATAATTCAGGTATTTCCCAACTGCTGCAGTGGCAAGAGGATCTCTGTGAGTTCAAGGCCAGCGAGGGCTGCAGAATGAGACCCTGGCTCAAAGAAGAAAAAGAAAGGAAATTTTCACTTTCAAAAAGATGCTGCTATTCTTGTTTGCAAAACTCGATTTCACTGATTTTTGCTGGTAAAAAAGCTTCTATACAGATTGGCATGGTGGTCCATGCCTTTTATCCCAGCACATGGGAGGCAGAGTCAGACAGCTTCTGCAAGTGTGAGACCAGACAGGTCTACATATCAGTTCCAGGACATCCAGGGCTATATAGAGAGGCTAAGTAGAGGTGGTTTCTACAATCTAAATAATAAAAATTAAAGAAAGTATTTTCAGAATGATTTTTCACTAATCAATTCTAATCTTTTTTTACAGTAGCATATGACCTAGAAAATCAATGTATCCCATGTCATGTGATCTTTTGACTTAAGATAAACAGAGGAGTTTTACCATACTGTCGAGCTTTTGATAGATGTCCTTGCACTGGCTTAAGGATAAGTTACTCAGTGGGAACCAAGCAATGAATGAGAAGAAACAACAATGTCTCTAAGTGTGACAAATTCACACCAGCACAGCCCTGAGATTTGATGTATGCAAACTAGACATTTCTGTTCAGGCTGTTGGGAGCTGGAATTCCCACATAACTACTTGGTCAAACTTTGAGAGCAGGTATATACATGTCCACAGTTTCACATGAATCAAAAAACTGTCCTCCTTAAAGCGTCCTATACATGTTCTTTAGTAAAGCTGGCTTCAGAACATATGATCTTATATCCATACAAAAACATACATCATCAGCAAAAAATATATTTGATCCAGATTTAAAAGGTGAGTCCTGAGATACATAAAGATTCATAACAATCTAGAGATATATTGGAAAAAATAAATGTAGACAAGACATTTTTCCCTCCTAAGAAAATATTAAAATATTTTTGTAAATTGGCAGTATCCTCGTGCAGCTCCCAGGACTGACCTGATTGGGGCAGGGAGGGGACTGAAGAAAAAACAGGCAGGGGGAAAGCTGGGATCAGGGATCTTTGGTGGAGAGGCCAAAGCACTGGCTGCTTGATGTGTTTACATACCCTTGGACAAGGAGGCAAGATTACTGCATACAGCTGAGGCCGGGTTACTCAGATAAACAGGGAGTCAGGGTTAGAGCACACTGGAGGGCCAAGGAGGCAGGTTTAGCTATTCAAAGAGCAGGCTCTGGAGGGAGCGTCTCCAGGTCTTCGGAGAAGGAGAGAGCTATGGCGACTCACTGTCAGCACTCACATTCAGGTTCCTCAGGAAGGTCGGCCATCCTGAGCCTAACCCGGGGAAGCTTTGTCACTCCCGTGGGCTGAGGCATTGGACATCGCATGCTGGTGTCTACAATACACTTTCACCAGTGTCGACCACACAGATCCACTCGGGATTTCATTCACTCAGGGCTTCCTCCACTCTCACACAATTCGAAGCTCAGCTGACTGAGCACTGTGGGACTGCACTGTGTCTTGTGGTGTTGTGAAGTGCTACGGTGGCCCCTAAGAACTTTGAATGAAAGGTCGCAGCTAAAATAGGAACAGCGGGTACGTCCCACTCGTGAAATATCACAGTTGGTACCTGTCCCACTTGCGAGATAGCTCCTTTCCAGAGTTTGAATCAATCATCTCAGCAGCAGGACTGGGCGCGACTGTTTCAGTCAGCAGTTTCACGTCTTTTGCTAGCCCAGTCTCCAAGTGATTAAAAAAAAAAAATGTTGTCAACTTTAAAGCGAGAGAGAATGGCTATGCAGGGAGGTGACGCTCATTTCTGCTCCTTATACCCATGATGGCACATTCTCAGAATCTGAGTGTCCCATGTGCCATCCCGGCAGTAAACCCTAAAGATGGCGTGTTTTCCCCATCCTTTACAGTTCTTTCACATCAAACAGGCAGTGAAAATGTTAGATGGCAAAGAGACACAGAATTAAGAGTGCCCATTTTGGGGTGGGGGCAGATAGAGCTTATTTAGTGGGTATTGGGAAGGGTATAAGGGTAAGGGGTTATGGGAGGAAGAGGGAGGAAAAGAGGGACAGAGAAAAAAGAAAGAGGAAGGGAGAAGAGAGTGGCAGAGGCTGCCTCTTCAGAAGAAGGACAGACAGAAAGAGGAGGAGAGGAGGATGGAGATCAGCTTGCCTCTGTGGTGGGAAGGGGGAGACAGGGGGTGGGCAGAGTTTGTCTCTTAAAGGGACAGGGTACCAGGTTACAGGTCAGGCCAGCAGATTTATAATTATAACATTCCCATATTTCTCTTATAATAAAAAGGCAAGGAGTTATGCATGGTAGGTTAAGGGAATGAGGGCATTGAGTTCTCAAGACTGCTTCCTGCTGATTTGTGGATGTCAGACTCTTGAAGGACCTGAGAAAGCTGGGATACCAGTCACAGGGTAGCTGGTTGCTTCACTCCTGTCCAGATTTGTGGTATGGAACTTAAAAATCTCTGGGTTTTTTTTAGATCAAACAGAAAAAAATAAAGCAGAATTTACAAAAAATATTCAAGTCTCTAATGCTAAAATTAAATGAAGCAAAAATCTTTTTAAGAGATGTATCTATTTTTACTTTCTAAATATTTTGCTTTCGCGTATGTATGTGTACATGTGTGTGTGGTGCCCTCAGAGGACAGAAGAGGGCGTTGGATTCCTCAGGACTAGAGTTTCAGACTTTGTGAGCTGCCTTGTGGGTGGGTGCTAGGAACTGAACCAAAGACCTCTACAAGAGCAGCAAATGCTCTTAACCCCTGTGCCTTCTCTCCAGCCCTACAAAAATCTTCTGACTAAAATCATGCAGTGAAAATAAGAGCCCCGTGATGAAAACAATGAAAGTTAGTTTTCTTGAACAGTAACATTTCTCCTTGCTTAAACTTGCCTCAAAGGTTGAAGAAATGAGCAAGAAGTGGCCGAGTCCGGAATTGGAAGTCTCAGAGAATCTGTGTCTTCCGGTCACTGACCGTAGTGACAGTGGGTTGATTGTCAAAAGGAGAGGTGGAAGGACTGAGAAGCTGCTTCCTACTGAAGAGAAAGATGAGCTTGCTAAGTAAGACTATAGGAATACTTCATAATTAATCATCGTTCTTTCCTAAAAATTAACCCTGATTCAGGCTAATATGCATGATTAACAACTTTTAAACTTCTGCTACTACTGTTCAGGTTCTGCCTGGTTCTCAGAAGTACATAAATAATTTGATACTATTTATCCAGTTAAATTGATAAGCATTTTTTAAATAGTAAGGGTTGGCTAATGCAAATTCCTTTTAGCACACTGTTGTTTAATGACGTGGCTGGGTAGAGTAATTAGGGCAACTGAGTATTACCTGTATCAACATTTTCTTTGATGCCATCCTTTGCAGCTTAAAAATCTTCATTTATAGAGTGGGATCCTTCTGAGACAGGAAAATATGGCTTGAAAGCACATAAATACCATGTTTTTATTTCTTATATATTATATACAACTTTATTACATACTATATACATAATTACTACATATTGCATACAACACAAATAGGTAGCTACATAGTCATTATATAATGTGAACAAGGGACATATGTATTAAAATGTTTGTATAAATATTTTACATATCTGTAAGTATGTATGGGTACTTTTGCTAGAATTATTAGTTCAGAGATAGTGTACTTATCAATGAGGATGTAGTTATAGTTTTATGTCCACAAAATACTGTAGCATGCAACCACTTAAGAAATGAGCTCTGGACCAGAGAGATGGCTCAGCAACTAAGAGCACTGGCTACTCTTGTAGTGGACCCAGGTTCAATTCCTGACACCCACACAGCAGTTCACAACTGTCTGTAACTTCAGTTCCAGGGGACACAGCATCCTGGCATTCCCGGGCACCAGGCATGCAAGTAGTGCCCAGAAAGACATGCAGGCAAACACTTACACACTTAAAATAAATGAGTTGTTAGACTGAATGGCGAAGCCACCATGTTTACTGGTCTCCTGCCTTGTTGGCAGCATTATAAGCCATTGAGTTTCCCTTCCTTGCTCATCACATGTTAGAAATCCACCCAGACTCTCGTCTGAGGGATTGCACAAGCATCCATGTGTGTCGGCATGTCACTGTAACAGGTAAAAGCTACAATAAACGGTATAAAGTGTATTTAGTATGTTCATTGGGACTAGAAGACATTAATACTTCTTTCTAGGCATGATGGAACATGTGCCTCTATTTCCTCTATAGTTTGGAATCTGCTATGGATGATAAGCAAGTGGGTGTGGCTCTGTTCCTCACTAACTTTATTTAGGGGGTGCGGGAATGACCCAGGGACTGAGTTCTACCTAATGTACTGGTGCCCTGATTTGGCTTCCCAGCATAGCAAAGCAAGTTATTTTGCGTGGCTGTACTAATTTTCTTTCACACCCACAGAATTGGGGGGGAGGTCTTTTCTTTAGTCTTTGGTGATGATAGCCACTCTCTCTTGGGTGAAATGAGCCCTCAGTGTAGCTATGAGTTTCTTTTTATTTTATTTACTTTTATGTGTGTAAGTGTTCTATCTGCATGTATGTGAGTGGAGTGGAGTGTAGAGTGTCTGTGTGTGTGTGTGTGTGTGTGTTCCTGGTGCCCTCAGAGACCAGAAGAGTGTGTTATTTGTCCTAGAATAGAATGGCGTATGGTTATGACTCACCATGTGCATGCTGGGAACCAACCTGGGTCCTCTGCAAGAGCTACAAGTGCTCTTAACTGCTGAGCCATCTCCAGTCCATGAGTTTTATTTTGTTGATGGGTAAGGATGATATAATTCTTGGCCATTTACTCTTCCTTTTAGAACTATATGATCAGTTCATTTGTCCATTGCTGATTAAACTTGTTAAGTTTGGCTTATTATTATTGCGTGTGTGATGTGTGTGTGTGTGTGTGTATGTGTGTGTATAAGTCCACGCTTGCCCTGATGTGGGCAGAGGTTAGTCAACAGCCTCCAGGAGTTCTCATTTCCTGTACGTTGGCTCCACACTCTATTAACAATTCGCTTTGCTGTGCAGACGCTTGCAAATCTCAAGCAACCCCAGCTGTAAATTTTTGTTACTATTTCATGAGTCTACATCATCAGAGTCTCTTCAGAAATGTCTGTTTTCCTCTGTTGTTCTGGCTGCCTCAGACATGCCAGGCCTCATGGTTGGGTGTCTGATTCACTTAGCTGCATGCTGTGCAGGGTGAACATGGGTTCCCTTCCTCTAAAGGTGGAAACCCAATTGTCCCAGCACTATTTATGGAAGAAACTTCCTTTCTTCAGTGAGTACTTTGGGTACCTTTGTCAGCACTCAGGTGGCAGTAGCTAGGGTTTCTTCTGGGTCCTCCATTATATTCCGTGGGGTTTATCTTTCTTTTTTATTGTCAGTGTGATGCTTTTCCTGTTGCTGTGGTTCATGGTATGTTTTGAAGTAAAGTATTGTGACACCTTCGGCATCACCTTTTCTGCTCAGAGTTTTATTCTTCCAGGGTATATCCTGATTCCCCATCGTTTTAAACTTTTTTTCTATTTCTGTGAAGAGCATCTTAAAAATTGTATTAAAACTGCATCAAATCTATATGTCTGTAGTTACTGTCATACAGCCCTTTTCACAATATTATTACCGTCAACCAGGAACACAGAGGGTCTTTCTGTATGGAAACAATGTCTTCCCAATGAGAAATCTCTCCACAACCTAGAGATCAATAAAGGCAAACTCTAATAATCATGCGCAGCTAGAGCTGCACAATGTATAGAAAGGACCAGCCCCACAGAAGCACCACTGGAGCCAGGCGGTGGCGCACGGCTTTAATCCCAGCACTTGGGAGGCAGAAACAGACAGACCTCTATGAGTTAGAGGTCAGCCTGTCTACAAAGCGAGTTCTAGAACAAACAGGGCTATACAGAAAGACTCTGTCTTGGGGAAAAAAAAAACAAACAAAACATCGACTTATGTGGTTTCATGGCCCCAAGTTACACTTTGAGTAATCAAACGTGTTCTAGGAGACAGAAATTCTGAATTTTGATTATTTGGATACATGGGAAGATTTACAATGTAAAAAATATTGCCATAGTCATCCCAAGACAGACCAGGGCTGTTTTTCCTGCCCAGGTGTTAACCAAGGTCTTCCTTTCTGCCCAGCTATTAACCAGGGTCCTGCCTCCTGTTCAGCTGTTAATCAGGGTCCTCCCTCCCTTCCAGATGTTAGCCAAGGTCATCCCTGCTGCCCAGCTGTTAACCAGGGTCCTCCCTCCTGTCCAGCTGTTAACCAGGGTCATCCCTGCTGCCCAGCTGTTAACCAGGGTCATCTCTGCTGTTCAGCTGTTAACCAGGGTCCTCCCTCCTGTCCAGATGTTAACCAGGGTCATCCCTGCTGCCCAGCAGGATCACACTAATAAGAGAACTAGGAATCCTTTGGCCAATTCCACTTTGTGTGACTCAATATTTCCTAAGCAAGTTTAGTGGATCCTTTTAACATCAACATATTACTCCCAGTTTCTCCTATTTTGTTTCCATCTTATACCGTGTTTTTGTTGTTTCTTGTTGGGCTGCTCTTCTCATTGAAAAGGTGTGTATCCCTTGAGGCAATTGGAATGGGATTGTTTTTCTGATTTCTTTTTCAGCATTTCACAAACGCATTGGATACAAACGGAATAGTGTACAGTAAGTTGTTCCTCAATAAGCATCTATTAAGTCAGTGATTGGCATTTTTCCTGGGACTGTTTTAAACATTTGATAAGTGTATTTTTTTTGTTGTTGTTTTTTGAGACAGGGTTTCTCTGTAGCTTTGGAGCCTGTCCTGGAACTAGCTCTTGTAGAGCTTGCTGGGCTCGAACTCACAGAGATCCGCCTGCCTCTGCCTCCCAAGTGCTGGGATTAAAAGCGTGCACCACCACAGCCCAGCAATTAACTGTATTTTTAAAATTCTTCACTTGGGTCAGTTTTTATCATCTAAATTTGCAGACATATGCGTTGTGAATTGTTCTGGCGTATGATGGTCCATATCCTCTACATTAAGCCATTTTCTCACCAGAAAATACAACACTGCAGCCATGAGTCTTGATTCTTTAGCTGATATTTATAATAGTTTCAACTTTGGCAAACTGTGTTGAATAAATTCCAAAGTTTGTTTGTCTTTCACTAAAACCAAAGGCCAACAAGATGGCTCAGTGGGTAAAGGTGTTTCCTCCGCAAGCTTGACAACCAGAGTTCAACCCAGAAGCCTGCGTAAAGATGGGGAGTGAAAACAATTGCTACAAATTTGCTCTCTGACCTCTACACACTCCGTGGCATATGCACACACATGCACATACACAGTAATAATAAATAAATATTTAAAATTAAGTATAACAATAGTAAAATCAAGTCTAAATTATTGTGAAAGTAATAAGGTCCTTGACTATCCTGAAGAAACTGGGGGTGGGAGGTGGAACTTACCACCTTCATTAGTAAAGAGCAGCTGTGCAGTTGAGGCACAGCGATTGCTGCCAGGGTCTGGGGAGGGGTGGCCTTCACAGCTTGGCCCACCTGTAGGATGGCAGTGGCCAGTGGCATTTGAAATTCAGCCAGCATTTAGAAAGCAATCCTGAGAAGGGGAACTGGCTGGTGTCTGCAGGGACATGGTTTTTCAGCCTGCTGATTGGTTGGCACTTACAGTGCAGTTTCAGGAAATATAGCAGTGACTGACAAGAAGTGAGTGGCTCTGACTGGCTGAACAGAGGACAAACTGTCACGGGGAGCTAGTGGTAAACAGATTGGTCCCTTCCTGGTTTTTGAGGAAACCTTATCCAGATGTTTTCTATTTGGTTTCTTTTCAATAAACTTTTCAAAGTGAAAATAATGATGCCCGCTATGATTTTAAAGTGGCTATTGGCGTTTGGCTCTGGATAAATTAATGACCGCCCTCCTAAGTCTCTACTGGTCTTATAGGTAGATATTTGGGTTTTATCAGAAGAGCAAACTACACAAGATCTTCATAATTACACCTGAGGTTCGCCTTTAGAACCTTCAGGGCTATAACATACTATTAGTGAGAACTTTCCAGTGGCAAAGCTCAGCGTCTTCATAAACATTTGCAGCTGTGAGCCAGTCACAGGACATGAGACTCCATAGAAAAGAGAATTACGGCAGTCTATGGACAAATACAGCCCTTTTAAATAGGATTAGAAACTTGGCATGAAGTGTACAAAATTAGTCAAATTATTTTACACAAAATGAAAACAAATCTCTATATTGTGATATTTGAACTGTGTATAGTGCTCTATTTTCAAATTAAGGTTTTGCCCCCAAAGATAGCGCTTCAGTTTTTCACTTTGTCTTATATGTCTTGTGATATTTAAAATTATTATATTTTAAAGCAAAATCTAATTTAGCACCTGTATAAATCCAGTGAGTACCAGTCTTTTAGCATGGCATTCCCGTTAATGTGTTATTCATCTCTAGGTACTTATGTCTTTTGTGTTTTAGGTTTTCCTGTTTAAGTTTATAGTTAATACCTAGTCTCTGTGCTTACATTCTGTCCCATGAGTAGAATTTGCTTTCTAAATTTATTTATTTTATATGCATGATGTTCTCCTGCATATATGTGTGCCATGGATGTGCAGTGCCCATGGAAACCAGAAGATAGTGATGGATCCCCTGGCGCTAGAGATCCAGGTGGTTGTGAGCCACCATGTGGGTGCTCGGAATCACACCCGAGTCTTAGCAAAAGCAATGAGAGTTCTCCCCTTCTGAAGTCCCTATAACTAGTTTTTCCCCAATTTTTGCCTGATGAGCTCTTTTGTTTTTCCAAAAAGCCTTGTATATGCTAAGACATAACTCTTGATTCATGAACTCATAATCCGAGGTTTACCTACTTTAAGAAGACTAGGACTTTCCTCGTCATTACCTGGTATTTTGTTTTTACAACCACTAAATAGATTCGGATGGAAAAGAGCTAAAATGTTGCCTTTATCAGCAGGTGTACTAGAAAATGTTGATGTTTTTTACTTTCTCAAAGGAGTGTTTCTGGCTCGTGTATGAAAGAAATAAAGAAAACTGGAAGGGAAACATGGACCCCCAGACAACCCATGATCACACCAGTATTTGAGAAGTCCCTTCCAGAAGCTGCTGGCCTGTTGCTGGTGAAGGAAGGCCACCATCTGAGTGAAATAGGTCTGGATGAAGGAAGGTAAAAGCTGTAAATTCTTTACCTCCTATGAAGGAATGCTAACAGGGGCTCCTTTTCCGAAATAAAGCAGAACAGAGTCATCACACTAGAAATAAGGTGTGCCCTCCCTGCCTGTGCTGCTGGAAGATGAAGGTGCAGACCCACGACTTTAATAAATGGCTGTCAGCGAAGCCAGACAGTGCACAGGAGAGACAGGTCCCTGGAGAGCTTTTCCTCAGAAAAGCAACAGAGAAGTGGGTGGCAATGGTAAAGAAGGGGGTGGAGTTTAAAAGCATTTCCTTTTCCCTCTTAAGCTCTTTTAGGAGATCTCTGCACCAGGATGGAAGAGATCTAGTGTAGAAGGAAATGAATACAGCTGAAATTTGTATGACAAAGTACTTGAAATCTTGGTACATTGTATTGGGCTAAGATTAAACTGGAATTTGAGCTTGTATAGATGTAAACGCATGTGTGCGCACACAGAGAGAGAGAGAGACAGTGACAGAGAGGAAAGAGATCATTCATTCAGAAATGATCAGAAAGGGAATGCGACTTTATTTGCCAATGGGAATGACGACGTGAAGCGAGGCTGTGGAGGTGGAGAGATGGCTCTGTGGCTAAGAGTGGCTGCTCATGTAAAGAGCCCAAGTTTGGTTCCCAGAACCCACACAGGTGGGGGCTTACAGTATCCTGTAACTCAAACTCCAGGGTGTCAGGTGCCCTCCTGTGACCTCCTGGGACACCAACGCTCATGTGCACATACCCCACATAGACATAGACATACTTGGGCACACATGGGCATACATGTGCACACATACACACACACCATATATATATATACATATATATTTCAATCAGATGTTAAAATAAGGCTGGAAGTTATAAAACAGCTATAGAACAACTCTAACTTCTAAAAAATAACAGAGTATCGAGACGCTCAAAGCATGCTAAGAACTTAATCGTCTTCTGTGTGTTTTAAGAATCATTATGAGAAGCTATGGTTTTGTAGGCTGCCCTTGATTGAGGTTTCTCAGTTTAAAGGTTGTTGTATACATTCTGGAGATGAGCAGAGATGTTCCTCGTGTACAGTAGCTAAGTAAACTGTTAACGGTGTGGCAGAGATTATTACTGTTGAATAATAAAGTCAGGGCATGTGGAACTGTCTTTCATACATAAAATTGTACAAACAGTGTTGCTGCTGTGCATTGAGAGCTGAGCCGGTATCTAAGGGGCGAAGAGCAATTACTTAGACTGATAAAGACACATGTTGAAGTATTTTTCAAATGTATTAATTTCACTGAAAATAGAATGACAAATTTGCCTTTCCCCCCTGAATTCTGTTAGTTTATTCATGTTCTTCAAGCTTTGATGACAGTGTTGAACCGAGGGCCTCATGCGTGCTAAGCAAGCCCTCTGCCACTGAGCTCCGTCCCATGGTTCTTGTAACTTTTTTTTAACCATCGAACAGTCTGCCTAAGCCTCCCAGGCTGACCTGGAAATCACGCTGTAATGTGTGGCTGGGTTTACAAGCCTCTGACACCATGCAGAGTTCAGCCTTTGTGGCTAATTGCAAGATTCTGAAGCTACTGTTTGTAATCTTAACCACAAATGACATGCAAACATTGATTCCTTTGCTGTAATATCACTTCATAATTCCTATTGTTTCCACAGGGTGTCATGGCATGTGGCATTTGTAATTTAAACAATATCGTCCAAGCAGTTCCGAGGTTCACTTCTGAACCAATTGGCTCTCTGTGTGCACTCACACAATGGCTTGCCTTCCCTCGCCTCCATCCTTCCTTTAGAGATTATCTAGTACAGCATCACACAGATTGTGAGGGAAAGAACAGCCGTGACACAGAGAGTGCTCGGAGTAACGTGCACCAGCTGCACAGTAGATAGAGAGCAGTAGCTCCGGTTATAGAGAAGGGTGTCTCTGGGTGGGAGGCATGGCTCAGTAGGGAGGGAGGGGCTTCTCAGTAAGGAGGCAAGAGGACCCAGATTTGAGTTCCAGTTCAGAATGGTTTGTGACTCTAGTCCCAAGGGATCCAAAGCCCTCTTCTGGCCTCTGGGGGCACCAGGCACACATGTAGAAAAATAGATGCAGGCAAACTATTCGTGCTCTTTGAATAAATAACTAAATAAATATTTGAAAAGGGGATTTCTCTGAGAAAAGAACTTAAGTAATGCTTTCTAAATACGTTTTAGTGTCTGTAATTCTGGTTTTGTCTTTTTATGACAATAAGAATGAAACCTTATGCTAAAATGGTATTTTTTTCCATTTGGCTTTACTGAAAAACTTTGATCCAAATGTAATTCTTCATTACAATATTAGTAGTATTCTAGTTTCATTTCTGTTGCTAGGATTAAACGCCCAGGCATCAGGAACGTAGGGGAGAAAGGGCTGATTTTGATCTCCCAGTCCAGGCTGAGGGATTATCACAGTGCTAGGAGCCTAGAAACCTAGTCCCATCACAGCCAGAGTCCAGAGCAGAGAGGAATGCACGTGCAGTGCCTTGTATTCAGCCCCCTCTCGATACGTCTACAGTCTAGGATCCACTGTATGGGGAATGGCGCTGCCAAGCATGGGCTGAGTTTTCCCACAGTACTTAATGTTTAATCAGGACTGTCCACTAGGGACAGGACCTCAGGCCAACCTGATCTAGAAATCCCCACTGAGTCTCATCTCAGGTGACCCCGGTTGTGTCAGGTTGATAATTAGAACTAACTATCACCAGTACTATTATTCTTCATCCCTTAAGATTAACTTCTGTTTATAGTTGAATCCACTTTAGAGGAAAGGATTGTACTTTAAACCAAATATAACTATCATGGATATGTGAAGTAAAATATAACTGTAGAGGCTGTTATATAAAACAATAGTGTTTGTGTTTTGTATATTTAACATTTGCCTGAAAAGGTTTTATCCTTTTTTTAAGGCTGACAAAGAGACAAGCTAAAGAAAAGCACAAGGTACTGTAAACGAATGATCAGAAACATAGCTTGATTGGTTGTGGGAGGAAAGCAGACTGGGGAACCTGGGCTGCAGACATCACACTGGGAGGAGCTACAGCTATCACCGCTGCCATGGGCATCACCATAACCCTGAGCAGTGAGGATGTGAACCTGCAGCCTCCCAGTGCCCATCGCCAGTACTGCCCACCCCAAGCCTGCACTCTGGGTGTCTGGTAGTGAGTCGGGCCTGTGAGTCCGACAAGACATAGTCATGGCAAGGAAGGTTTTGGAAGCTAGGTTTTATTATATGAAAAATAAGAGTATCAACCAGAGGAGTGTGGCTATGTTTCTGCGTGCCGGGCTGCCAAAAAGGGTAACACAGAAAGTCACTCCTCCCTGAAGGCCGTGGAGACTGATGCTGAGGAAGGAAGAGATATGATCGCTGCAGATTTGCAGGTCCTGGTAGTTTCCGTTCAAGGCAGTAAATACACAGCAGATCTTACCCATTCTAGAGACTATCCAAGGCCCAGGCTCC
Source organism: Ondatra zibethicus (assembly GCA_004026605.1). NCBI lineage: Eukaryota > Metazoa > Chordata > Mammalia > Rodentia > Cricetidae > Ondatra > Ondatra zibethicus. Next base: position 24,572 of record PVIU01011980.1, on the reverse strand, counting down.
TTCACACAATTTACCTGCAAAATTAGCAGAATCATGAGCCTGGGGGGAGGGAATGAGGAGCTGGAGAATGTTCCCAAAGTTGACTGAACAAGCCTGTAAAAGCCCAAAGTCAGGCAAAGGTTTCCAGTGTCTGCATCTGTAACCATGTGACATCCACTACAACATCCCAGTGTCTGCATCTGGTCACCCTAGGACATCCACTGCAGCATCCCACTGTCTGCACCTGGTCACCCTAGGACGCCTACTGTGGCATCCCAGTGTCCGCATCTGGTCACCCTAGGACGTCCACTGCAGAATCCCAGTGTCTGCATCTGGTCACCCTAGGACGCCCACTGCAGAATCCCAGTGTCTGCATCTGGTCACCCTAGGACGCCCACTGCAGAATCCCAGTGTCTGCATCTGGTCACCCTAGGACGCCCACTGCGGCATCCCAGTGTCTGCATCTGGTCACCCTAGGACGCCCACTGCAGAATCCCAGCCCACTGCACAGGGATGAACGATGGAGGAGTGCTACAAACCAGGGTACAGAAGAACAAGCTGAACAGGGAAACCATTGTGTACTTGGAGTGTAGGCCATGATTCTTCAGGAGCCTCTGCCTTGCCTGAGACAAAGAGAAAGGCAATGGAGAGAATGAAGAGAATCAAATGAGATCCTGAGTTGGTAGGCACCACCTTTGAAACTCAGAACACAGATGCCCAGAGATCCCCAAACCAGGACTGCAAAGAGCAAAAGAGCTTGTTCACCAGCTGTACATGTTCAGCTGACTGGCTAGGTAAAGTCAGACTCCTCACATCCCCTCTTATCATCACATCCCCTCACATCACACCAACAAGACAGGAAGCCAAATTCCAGCAGTAACAAAGACAAACTGCCCTGTTCGCCAGATAGCTAGAAATAACTGCTTTCTCTATATGCTGTGAGGTTTTGATTGTTTATACTTAATCCTAACTTGTCCTAAATACTTAAATTCGCTTAAGGCCTGGAGAGATGGCTCAGAGGTTAAGAACACTGGCTGCTCTTCCAGAGATTCTGAGTTCAATTCCCAGCAACCACAGGATGGCTCACAACCATCTGTAATGAGATCTGGTGCCCTCTTCTGGCCTGCGGAAGACATGCAGGCAGAACACTAAAATATAAATAAACTTCTTAAAAAGATAGGTTATCAAAGACAATATAATGTTGTATCAACTGAAATATATTATGGAGGTAACTCAAGAAGACTTTTGCAAAGGAGTTATGTTTTGAAAAAAATCAAGCAACAGGAGACGTAAAGGCTGGGTGTGGTGGCATACACCTTTAACCCCGGAGACAGGCAGGTCTCTGTGAGTTCAAGGCCAGCTTGATCTCATAGAAAGTTCTAGGCCATAATAAAATCCTGTCTCTAAATTGATTAATTATTAATAACCAGGAGATGTTACTCAGGGTTTCCTTTGACAAAATCAATTTTATCTAAAATTACATTTCTGCTTATGTGTTTTAATCAAAATTTAAAACCACCACTTTTCTGTATTTACTACATACTCTATGAATTGGGGGACGTTTTGAAATAGTGCTGTTTTACAGATGGAAACCCAAGTAAATCAAGTAAATGAAATGAAAGAAGCCACCAGCCGAAGTCAGCCTTCTGCGACAGCCTCGGGAAATGGTGAGTTGCCCTGTGCTTGCCGTGAATCCACCTGCAGCTGAGTGAGCGCCATGAAGGAGAGGGAGACAGGGCGCTGTGAACAGGAGACCTCTGCTGCATCTGGGTCCTATTTCTGCATCCCTCAGTCCTGAGTCACAGAACACTGAAGGGTCCGTGTTCTGGGCCGCCAGGAGATGCCCTCTGCACCATTCTAGACAGAGAACCACTTCAAATCCCAGCCTAAGAGCCCTGTGGACGCCCGCTACGCGCGCCCGCCCGATGTGAGAGGCGTCGGCAGCCAGTTCCGTGGGCTGTAATAACCATAGAACTCTTTGAACCTTGATCCATCTGCCCCTAGAACTAGCTATTTTGAAAATTCAGAATTTGTCATGTGCTGTCACTTCTCACGGCCAAGAGCTCGCTCCCCGGCTGCTCTAGCTTTCCGTGGGTCTCTTTTCAGTCCCCTACCCGTTGACATTGGTTATGGTCCCAGAGCCATGTGTTCAGTAGCTCTGCTGGGGTCTTCTTGACCAAAATAAATTACATGTACATAAGTTACATGTGCCTTGTGTTAGGTGTCTGAATGTTTAAACACACACTTCGCCACCATTGTCAACATGAGTAACAGTGTGTTTTCCTCCACAGCTGTTTCCTCAATTCTCTTATATTCCCCTATTAAGAAGCTACTAATTCATCTTGAAAAGTATGTGAATCATTTTCCACTCTCATTACCAATATAGGAGACTTAAATTCCTCTGTATTTTTGCATAGTATTATCATGGGCCTTTTTTATTTCCGCTGTTCTAGTAAGTAGCTATTGTGAATATCGGTGTTGTTTTTTAAACAATATTTTAGTACTTCTTTGATAATTTCATATGATGTATTTTGTTCATATTACCCGCCCTTCCCCAGCTCCTTCCATAACCACTCTCCTCTCCATTTCCCCCCAGCTTTGGGTTTTGCCCCTTCTATCCCATGTTGCCCATGCCTTGGGGCTGGGAACTGCCTTGTCATGTTTGTGACCTGCCAGGGGGTCCCATCATCATTAAAGAAAACTGACTCTCTTTCTCTCCCCACCACTATCAAATGCCAATAGCTCCTCAGCTAACAGTGTGATCTTATGCCCACTTTTTCCTTCTAATGCTGAGCTCTTTCTCTGCTTGAGCTCGTGTGTGTCTTTGGTACCATTGTACACCATGACCATTGTGACGTCATATGTGTAACTGCCCTGCTATGCCTTGATGTTAGCCACAGTCTCTGCCTCTTAGGATTGTCCAGCCCCTCTTCCTCAAAGACCCCTGGGGAGGGGTGTGATATGTGTGTCCCCATGGAGCGGAGCTCTCCACAGTCTCACACTCTCTCCATGTTGACTATTTGAGAGTCTGTGTTAATCACCATCTACTGCAAGGAGGAACTTCTCTGATGAGGGTTGAGAGATGTTCTGATTTACGTGTATAGCAGTAATTCATTAGAGGTCATCTTAACGCTATGCCCTTTAGCAGAGCAATAGCTTTAGATTCTTCCTTAGGACCTCTGACCTATCCAGCCACAGATTCTTGGTGCCTTTAACAATGCCAGGTATAGATTCCACCTCATGGCACAAACCTTCGATCCAATCAGAAATTGGTTGGTTAATCCAATGACATTCACGCCACTGTTTGTCCAGTAGGCACATCTGTCAGGCCAGTCAGTGCAGGCTGCAGGGTTCACAGCTGGGTGAGATGATGACTACTCTTCTCCTCCAGGCGCACGCATAGCATCTTCTAGTACCGTGAAAGCTAGCCTAGGGATGAGGCCTCCAGCTGAGGACCAGCTTAGTGTGTCCATGCTCCGTTACTCAAGTTTGTGTTGTCTTCAGCAATAGGGTCTTACTGTCAAGCCAAGAGTATTGGAAATATGGTACAATGTGACTGGCCAACAACTCAAAAAGTGGTAACCTATTCCGGATATGGGGGTTTTTATTTGTTAGCATAGGGTGTCTAGTTGGGTTCTGTCACCTCCCCCACTCAGTGTTATTTTTAGATTCAATGATAAGCTTCTTTCCATGTATTTATTTTCTATGTGTGCATGTGTGTGGTTCTGGGAATTAAACCTAGGCCCTTGTGCACACAAGGCACGTGCTGTACCGCTGAGCTGTAGCTCCAACTCTAGTTACTGCTTTACTTTGAAAGACTCTCAGTCAGGCTGTGATATGGTTCAGAGATTAAGAGCACTGGCTGCTCATCCAGAGGTCCTGAGTTCAATTCCCAGCAACTCCATGGTGACTCACAACCATCTATAGTGGGATCTGATGCCCTCTTCTGGAATAAGGTTGTACATGCATAAAATAAGTAAATCTAAAAAGAAAAGAAAAAGAGTCTTGGTAAGTCATCTCAGATGACCTTGAGCTCCTGACCTGGCTCAGGTACTAAATGACCTTTGCTACTCCTGCCCCAGCTTCCTGGGTGGCTGGGGTTACAGACCTGTGGCACTAGTTTCCTTTGTCACTTTGATATCCCATGCAAATGAAAGCACCTCGATTTATTTCAGCTCACACTTCTAGATCACAATCCATCAAGGCAGGAACCTGAGTCAGGAACCACAAAAGAACAATGTTCCCGACACTCAGCTAGCTTTTCTTATACAGCCTGGATTACCTGCCTGGGACAGCACAACCCACATCAAGCTATGCATCCTGCGCCAATTAGCAATCAAGGCCATGCCATACAGAATGCCCACAGGCCAGTCTGATGGTTTAGCTGAGGTTCCCTCCTCCCTGGTTATCTGAAGTTTACAGTAGAAACTAACCATACATTAGGCCTGAATTATTTATCTTCCTTAATAAACTGTCTTTTCGAGACTTTTGTCAATGTTTATTAAATTTTAATCATTAAATTCCAATTTGATTTCTTTATCTTCAGGGAACACATTTCTCATTGCTTAAATTGTTTTGACTTAATAATCCTGTGAGAGTTTGTTCTGGTCTTAGTGGGTGTGTTGACATGATGAGACTTACTTATGCTCCACACTGTCCCGCTGGCTGTCCGCTCCATCCCTTACCGAGTAGGCAGGTTTCAGATGGTGTCTGTGAATTTCTTTGGGCACTGTGTCTTGTGTTTGTAAACTGTCCCTGGATGCACAAACTGGGCAGGACACAACCTCCTGGTTGTATCCTCTCCGTCCATGCTGGAATATTGACTGTCTTGGTTTTCTTCTGGTCTTATGCAGATAGTCAGGGCTGTTGTGAGTTCAAGGCCCTGCACTGCATTGCAGTTTGAAATTGAATTTATGTGTATGTGTGTATGCCTGAATGTATGTATGCTCACCATGTGTGTGTGGTGCCAGCAGAGGTCAGAGGAGGACATCAGATCCCCTGAAACTGAAGTTACAGGTGGTTGTAAGTCACCATGTGAGTGCTGGGAATCCAATTCAGGTCTTCTGCAAGATCAGTCAGTAGTCTGAACCTCTGAACATCTCTCTAGCCCTTAGGTAGTTGTTTGTTGTCATTATTGCAGGGTAAAGCTGTAGCTTACTTTTTATTCAGCCTGACAATCTGTCTTTCTGAAGTTTTCAATCATGTTCATTCTACATAATTACTTGAGTCTATTGAGTCTTCAATAACATTTTACTGGACATAAGAGTAACAACCGCTGACAATTCAAAGTTTACAAGGATCTTTTGGCTTCTAAAATAGTACTCCTAGGGCTGGAGAGATGGCTCAGTGGTTAAGAGCATTGCCTGCTCTTCCAAAGGTCCTGAGTTCAATTCCCAGCAACCACATGGTGGCTCACAGCCATCTGTAATGAGGTCTGGTGCCCTCTTCTGGCCTGCAGGCATATGCACAGACAGAATATTGTGTACATAATAAATAAATAAATGTTAAAAAAATAAAATAAAATAGTACTCCTAGGGAACTGTTGTTGAACGGAATTCTTAGCGATAACACAAATGGCCGGAGGACACAGATTCTGTGTGGGAAGTGTAGAAGGGCCGAGAGCTGTGAGGGGTCCTTTGGATTGCAATCCCTGGTCTGAGAGACAAACTGCTGCTAGAGAGGGCTGCCCTCTGCAGCGTGCAAATGCCCTCCCAGGGGGCTTCCAGCAGGAAGAGCAGGAGGCACTTTTTTAGGTCGCTGCAGCAGTGCAGTTGGAGAATGTGGCTTTTTTAACCTTAGTTTTTATTTGTCTTGACCTCAGGTCATACCACTTAGGGGCAGAAATATGTTCATAACTCCGATCAACTGCTTGCTATGGCCTCCTATGTTTTTGTTTATTAACAGATTAAAAGATATACTATTTTGTATGTATGTTTTATACATTCGTGACATACATCTTAAGTGTTTTCAATATTCCTATGGTATGTGGTTCTGTGAATTTTTCAGATTATGTGAAACCTCAATGCAATTCAAAAAAACACAACGCACACAAAGACCGACACTGTTTGAGCATGCCTTGTTCAAGGGTAAACTGTAGCTAAATTTGTTCGCTGCTGTGCTGTTTAGTTCCTATGGACTTGGATTTGTTTGAGCAAAAATTAAATTTTTAAGAAAGGCAACTCTCATGAGTCTACCTCTCTTTGAATTTCAATATAGGATACGTTTAAGTCACATTAAACAGCTTGACCCTTCCTTCCTGTTCTTATTATAGCCTCCAGTCCTATCTGGTCTCCCTCCCACCACCACCACCTCCCCCAGTGTTGGGCAGGACCTTTCTGGAAGAATATTGGGACTTTTGCATTGATATGTCCTATGGGGCCCAGGGAAGAGAATGTGGTAGTGTGGATGAGAATGGTCCCCACAGGCTCATATAATGGGATAATTGGCCCCCCCCAGCCCCGCCAGTTGATAGAACTATTTGGGAAGGACTAGGTGGTGTGGCCTTGCTGCAGGAGGTATGTCCCTGGGGCTGGGCTTTGAGGCTTGGGCGCCTGCTGTGCTGCTCCCGGTGTCTCTTTCTCTCTGCTTCTTGGCTTTGTCTCAGGATGTAAGTTCTCAGATACTGCTCCAGCACCATGCCTGCCTACCCCTGCTGTGCTCACAGCCATGCCGGCCAATGGACTCTAACCCTCTGAAAGTTATCCCGAATTAAAATTTTATAAGTTGCCTTGATCATGGCATTTTATCACAGCAATAGAGAAGGAACTAAGACCGCTACATTTAAATTACATTAAACAGCTCCACCCTTCCTAATCCTGTTCAGACAGCCTCCGGTTCTCTGCAGTGTAGACAGAACCTTTTTGCTAACCTACTGTACCTTAACTTAAGATTTTATTCAAACGTTTGCTGGGAATGGACACTCTCCAGGCATTCCACGGCACTGCAGTTTGCTGGGAATGGACACTCTCCAGGCACTCCACGGCACTGCAGTTTGCTGGGAACGGACACTCTCCGGGCACTCCACGGCACTGCAGTTTGCTGGGAATGGACACTCTCCAGGCACTCCAAGGCACTGCAGTTTGCTGGGAATGGACACTCTCCAAGCTCTCCACGGCACTGCAGTTTGCTGGGAATGGACACTCTCCGGGCACTCCACGGCACTGCAGTTTGCTGGGAATGGACACTCTCCGGGCACTCCACGGCACTGCAGTTTGCTGGGAATGGACACTCTTCAGGCACTCCACGGCACTGCAGTTCCCTGGAAGCTTTCCAGGTCTTTCCATCGGCTGCAGATGCTTCCTGCACAAGCGTTTGTCAGCCTCTGCTGTTGGAGGGGGTCGGCAGATCTGCAGCATCCTGCCACACTGCTCTCTTCCCTCCTGCGTCCTGCCCTGTGATCTCTGCAGATTCACCCTCCTCACCACAGAGAATCCAGGAGACTCTGCATCAGTTCGTTCTCCTTGTTTTCTGCCTGGACCCTCTCTTCACAGGGAGAGATGACATTGGGAGACCTTTCTCATCTGTTTTCTGTCAATCATAGATTGTTATCTTCATAATCCATTATCTTAATAATTGTCAAAAAATAGTTTGGCTGATTTGGTTTTCTTGTTGTTTCATGTTGAAATGAATCAGTATCTGTTACACCACCTTAATTGGAAGTAGATTGCAATGGAATCTCCATAAACGAATGAACCAGCTAGAGAGCGTCACCTTCTCTATGTCACTGATTCCAACTCATCCTCCATTTCTCAGGGTAGCTTTTTCCCCCTTGGCACATCTGCCTTGAGCCCATTTTATATTAATTTTCATAGGTGATCATAGAACTGTCTCTTACAGTGTTTATCTGAATATATAATGCACATTTTGTGTCATTTCTCCTCTAGATTTGAAACTAAACAAAAGTGAGGTGCATTAGTCAGGGTCATCTGGAGTAACAGAACTCATAGAATGAATATATTTATATAAAGGGAATTTATTAGAATGACTTACAGCCTGTGGTCCAGCTAGCTAGTCCAACAATGGCTGTCTACCAACAGAAGGTCCAGGAATCCAGTAGTTGTTCAGTCCATGAGGCTGGATGTCTGAACTGGTCCTCAGCATATGCCAGAATCCTGAAGAAGCAGGCTCTAATGCCAGTGGAGGAATGGACTTGCTAGAGAGCAGGCAGGCAAAGAGAGAGCAAGCTTCCTTCTCCACGTCCTTCCTGTAGGCTTCTAGCAGAAGGTGTAGTCCCAATTAGAGGGGGATCTTCCCACCTCAGACGATCTGGATTAGAAGTGGGTCTGCCCACTTCAAATTATTTAATTAAGAAAACCCTACAGGTGTGTCTAACCGTTTGGCTTTTAGTTAATCCCAGATGTAGTGAAGCTGTCAGCAGAGAAGGCCATTGCACGAGGTCTCACTTGTTTTAGCTGCAGAATTCCACAGTATGTGATCCTCATTAGAGGCACATGGTGCTTGTTGTTCAGCGTATGAGTGGCTGACTGTGAAGACGTGGTCCCTATGTACAAAATATGCTCGTGTGTAATTTATTCTCATGCTGTCCTCTCTCATACAGATTCTAGCAGCCTGCTGAAACTCTGGAATATGATTCATTCATATGAAAGGCTAATGGAGCTTAAGAACAGTCACTGTGAACTGCTTGCAAGAAAACTTGAAAACATGGAAAACAGGGCTAGTGGAGTGCAGAAAGAAGAGACAGAAATTAAAAAAATAAAATCCTGGTTACAGCATAAAGGAGGAGAATGGGAAGACCTCTGCACTTTGAGGTATGGTATCTTATTTGGTTTTTTAATTAAAAATTTTATTCTCATGCTATATGTATATGGCTGTGTGCCTACATGTACATCTGTGTACCACATGCATGCAGTGCCCCTAGAGGCCAGAAGAGGGCATCAGATTGCCTGGACCTAGAGTTACAGATGAATGTGAGCCACTCTCTGAGGGCTAGCAATCCAACCCCAGGTCCTGTGCAAGAGCAGCCAGTGTTTTCCACCATGGAGCCATCTCTCCAGCCCTGTGACATCTTAGTCTTGAAGAAACAGTTGAACCATCATATTGTATTATAGATCTGAAGTAGAATTTTCATCATTGCTGGCTTAAGGTCTAGTACCTTAGAGGAGAAGAACATTTTCAGTCCTGTGAAGTGTAGAATTATTGGGGAAAGTGGAACTAACTCATTTAGGTATGAGCATTTTAAATAAATAAATTCATAATTTTTAAAACTGAAATTCAAGTGGTTATGCTGAGTTCCATTATTCACTTAGGACTGAGAATTTGTGATCATTCTCAGACTTTTCTGTTACAATTGATGCTGCAAAAAAAATACCATTTGGATTTGTTTCCTAAATTTCTAAATATTTTGGAAAAATCATCCATATACAATTACTTGTTCAAAGTTTAGGAATCATTTTTAAAGGCTTGGATCAATACATGTTACTTGTTCTAAAGAAAGCTTAATATTCATTGATAGCTCCAGCCAAAGAGAATTAAAGAATCATCTTTCAACTCAAATATTTTTAAACTTATACTGTTGAATTATTTACTTATTTATATTGCTAGGGATCCAACAAAGGCAGCCATGAATGACAAGCCCTCTAGAGGCTGTTAAGGTTGGCCCCATCTGTACTTTTAACACAAATAAAATAAAAAGAAAATGGAGGTCATTGGTTAATTTATTCAGTATATCTCTTTCATACATGATAATATTGATTCATATTTCTATGAACTACTCAATGCTGTTGAATGAGCAGATCATGTATTGTTCACAAAAGACCTTCAAGCTTCTTATGCAATAAATAATACTGAGATATCCTTTAAGTGTTAGCAACAAACAGAATGAGAGATAACGGATACTAAATTCCTCGTCTGGGTCTTGGGTTATGGCTACAGACAGACCCCAGTGTGTGAACATTTGGAAGTTATCCTTTGCAATGAGAATCATTTTGAGGCACATTTTATGGTGATGAAATTTTATTTCAAGTCAACTTATTCAGTTATTTTGAAAGGTAATAAATCAAGAAGTTGGTCTGTTCGTATAATAAAATCACATCCCACAATGACATTTTTCCTAAAAATGAATTATAAAATGTTTTAATACTTCAGGTTCCCCTTAAAACCAGGTGAGAAGCAAAAACATGCTGAGTCTATGTTTCACCAAAAGAAGATGCAGTTGAGCAGAAAAGAGGAGCAATTTGGTGAAAATGTGGAACAGACTCAACACCCAGAAATCACGAAAATGATTGCAGATGCAAAGGCCGTAGAAAATGATTTGAGACAGGTAAATTCATTGTGAGTAAAACTCCATATTTCTGAGAGCTTGATATTAGTTGGCTCATTTCAATTTTGTGTGGTATTAGATAAATACCTGTGACTAGCAGAAAATTATCAGGGAAAAACTATATTGCTTGCCAATTCATCACTGAAAATATGAAAGCATGCAGTTACACCAACTTGAGACTTGCACCTCATCACCTGACAGTGTGACCTATGGAACACTGTGCACACTGTATGTCTAGTCTAGCATTGACCTCAATGTTGTTATGCCATCCATTCTTGAATTACTTAGAACAAAATGGTACCTCACTCTAAAGTTAAATTAAGACGTTTATAGCTAAGTTTGCACATTGTAAATTTTAGCATCTAATAATGCTCACCATGTGTTTCCTGAGTGAAGGACCAAAAGGTCTGTGGCGTTTAGCCAGCTGTCACCACCTGGATAACCCTGTAGTGTGTTATGTTAGAACATGGGCTATCCATATTTGGATCTGTAATGTGTCTTGTTGGATCTTTTATAAAGTGACAGTATCATCCATGCCTTTCTTTGTAGCTCTTTTGCTTTTTGAAAAACGTGCTTATTCATGTACTTAAAGCAATTTGTGTGGAGTAACCATCCTTAAAACATCACATCTCTTTGGTGCTTTGAGTTTTTTGTTGTTCTTGTTTGTTTTTTGTTTTTGTTTTTGTTTTTTTGTTTTTTTTTTGAGACAGGGTTTTTCTGTATAGCCCTGGCTTTCCTAGAACTCACTCTGTAGACCAGGTTGGCCTCAAACTCACAGAGATCTGCCTGCCTCTGCCTCTGAAGTGCTGGGATTAAAGGTGTGTGTCACCACCAATGTACTTTTGGTGCTTTGTTTTACGGTTCTGCTGTGACACGTTCAAGGTGTGGGAGCTTTCATGTGACTGAACAATTCTCTAGCGATCTGAGGACCAAAAGAGCCCCTGCTGCAAGTTTCTCAAGAACAAAATGCCAGTGTCTTGTAAGATAGAGTTGCAGAGAATTGTCTTTGCAATAGGATTTGATAATAATTGCACAATTCACAGAGAGGTTTGAGATACTTAAGGCATTTTTGATGTGTATTTGTATTAATGGAAAAGGCAGGGAATTTGAGCCCTACATATACAAACACATATATAATATATGTATCTGGAGAGCGGTTGTAGAGGCATTAGATTGAGTAATCTTTGCTCTCTGTGCATAATCAAGGCTGGTCTTGAATTTCTGGTCATCCTAATTCCATTTCCCAAGCTATAGCAATGATCTTAATGGAACTCTGTTTGTATGAGTCGTAACATTCATAACAGGCCAATCCAAAGAAAAGGTTTTCAGTGTTTTCCATAGAAATAGGTCATTCTTACAATTTCAAACCCATCTACAGACAGTAGATTTTCTAGTTTGGGGCAGTATTTGACCTCCTTCATGTGCTATTATGGAGATTTCTGTGCGATTTTAGTACTTCAATTACTATATAAGTAGAAAAAAATAAAGCCAGCAGAGACCCATTTTCCAAGACCATTTCTTACCTTTACAAAGACTGCGATTCTATTTCAGTATACACAGCCATTGAAAGTCAATATACTCCATAATATATATTTAGCACATCAGATTTCATTAGAACAAAATATAAGCAAAATGCTAATGCTAATATCAAATATTGAATGTGGTTCTACAATGCATATGTATGCTGCTTCACGAATGCTCCCAGGTCTAGCTGTTCTGATGTTGCAGTATGGTAGGCATCATATTATCAGGCACCAGAGTATGGAAAATCGATTGACTCAAGTTGACACTGCGCCTAAATGGCTGCGCTGGGGTACAGATCACCATGCAGCTGTGAAAATCCATTTTCTTTTTTTTTTTAAATCTCATTTTGCTTTGTTTGGATTTTTTTGTCTTATTAGTCTTTAGTTTGTTTATTTTGATTTCTGGTTTTGTGAGGGGGTTATTTCTTGTTTTTTGGTTTTGTTTTTAAGGAGAAAGAGAAAAAAGAACATCAAGTTGGGCGGGTAAGAAGTGGGGAGAATCTGGAAGGAAATGGAGGAGAAAAACACAACCAAAAAGTATCATATGAAAAAGGAATGTTTTTCAATTTTTAAAAAAGTTTAAAGAGAAAGATTGCATACCTAGAAGCAGGCCACAAAGTAGAAAGATTAAATTTAAATAGTTATCCCAAATTGTAGCTAAAACATAACATCTCTCAAATCATTTCTTAAAACAAACATCTTGTTTTCATCTAAAATATCATGTTAGTTTTTATCATCACTGGCATATATACCCCTGTGATCATTTATATATGTAGATATAAAATCAGTTTTTCAAATTATGGGTTTAGATGTATTTCTGGAAATTCAGACACACAAATTTCCACATTTTACCAGTTCTATCAATTTGCATATCCAGTAATACCGAATAATATGTGCCTCAGTGTTAGAGTAAACATCTGTTAATTTTCTGTAGATGACAGATAGTATTGATTTGGGCATGGTGGAAATAAAGTCCTGTTGTTACAGCTCAGTTAATTCTACAGTTACAGAACAGACGTTCCCGTGGGCAATCTCCAGGGGGAGGGGCACTGCCATGGGTAAATGGCAGACAGATGGTCTTAACAGCTTTCTCTTTTATTGCTCATTTTAGTTGCAGGGACTACAGGACCAACTCTCAGAGACAGCACAGAGTCCTGGGAAAATGCAAGCCAGCTTACAAAGGTATAAAGTAGGGTGGAGCACGGAGTCCCGTGAGCTTTGCAGAAAGAACACTGCAGTATAAAAACTCTACCCCTTATGTTAATTAGTGCCCTTTTGGGAAGCCAGGAAACTCTTTCAAAATTATGATGGTTGAAATGCATTGTTTAAGTCTTGGATGTAGCTCAGCAGGACGGCTTGGTATCTCTGTGTGCCAAGTTGAAGGGCTTGGTTCCAAACCCTGCAAAAAAAATAAATGTGCAAATTTACACGATTATGCAGATTATCCACAAAACGCAGCAGGAAGGAGATGAAAATTTCCAAACCACATGCTTTTCAGTCATTAATAATGAAATTACTCTTTCAGATGTTAGTTCAGAAATTGAGATAATGTTTTTTAAAACTATATATGTAAATCATTACCAAATGCATTTTAGGCTTGAAATTCGACTTTCCAAGTTAAAAATTACACTGAGGGAGCAATCAGCAAAGCTCGAACAGATTCAGAATCAACTTCTGCACGAAGGTTTGGTGAGTCTTCTTTCCTTCTGCCATACTAAAAATGTCTTCTCTAGGTGGGTGTTCATGCTGTGGTCTCTTCTGTCTGGAGGTAGTAGAGCCTTCACTGGCCATCACTGAAGCAGAATCCTAGACAGAAGAGAAGTCCCCCGGTTCCCACACTGCCTGCCCAGACATCACACGACAGCATGACCACCACCTGGAGCCAGGATATGGCTGGCCCTGTAACCTGGTAACTGTGTGGGTCCATTGTTAGTGACAACATCACAGAAGCTGGGGCTCTCAGTCTTCCTCATCAGGAAGAAGCACTGAAAAGTAATTCTAGATTTCTTAGAAACTGGCCCGGTTTTATTCTGATGCTTTTCACACAACAAAAAGGAGAATATGTTGAAGGGTCCTCTGCGTATGAGGATGCCAAGGACATCCTTTACTAAGTGTCATACAGAAATGTGCTGAATTGAAATAGTGAAGTTTGAAAGTTGTATAGCAGGATTTCAGGCCTGTTTAGCTTATTCAGAAAGAATGAGGCAGGGGCTAGACAGATGGGTTAGCGGTTAAAAGCCCTTGATGCTCTTGCAGAGGACCCAGTTTTCATTCCCAACACCTACATGATGGCTCAAAACTGCCTGTAAGTCCAGTTCTGTGGGATCTGATACCATCTCCGACCTCCAAGGACACAAAGCATGCATACAGTACACATACATACATGCACACGAAACATTTCTACACATAAAGTAAAATAAACCTTTAAAAAAATGAGGCATATTTTACAGGTTTGCCCCAAAATGTATAAGGAATTAGGCATAGAAATAATAGCCTCTAGGGGCCTACTCTGATTCAAAAATTAAATAAGAGTTTTTATCCCCCAGCTCCATAAGTAGCCATTAACTTCTCCAGAGTGTCCTCAATATGCCAGAGATTACCAGAGCTGAGATATTTTACATATACAATTTAACAGTTTTGAGCAAATTGTCTGGGGCGGGTGGAAAATGACCTCCAGAAATAGAGTTGTTTAGTTTCCATCTGAAAGGGAATTTCAGATCATTTACCCAAAGTTGTCAGTGTAGCAAAGGAAAAGAAAGGGAAACGGCTGATGACGTGTGCATGAAAATGTCTACTATCTAAAAAGAGAAACAAGACAGAGATTCTGGACCACAGCTCCACATTGCTGAAGTCTAAAAAGTGTGACTTTCAAAGTAGTGCCAACCAAAACCAGCAGGAAATGCACACCATTAGCATCCCCAATGGAATCCATGCAGTAGCGGATGACGGGTGGTAATCCACGAGGACTGAGCTAGAACACATGAGCATCTCCGATGGAATCCATGCAGAGGCCCAGGTGCCATTCCCAGAACTCATGTGGTGTTCCCAACCATCTGTAACTCTGGTTCCAGGGGAACTGATGCCCTCTTCTGGCCTCCAGGTGCATTAGGTACACATACATACATGCAGACTCTCACACATGCACATAAAATAAAATAAATCCTTTTTAAAATCAGATTTTAAGTTAGTAGAAGGTGCTAGGTGACAAAAAGATTTTTAGATAAACTGTGTGTTAATAAATATTGGAACCCACTGGGAAGGTTTAGTCAGGATGGTAGGGAATCGCGAGGAATCAAGCAGAGTTTATACTGTGTAGTGTTAGTATGAAGACACTTCTTAAAGAAAAATAGTAAGTGAAGAAGAAAATTTCAAACTTCCAGGAGAATTCTTACAGAGAATGAATATTTTCTCATCCTAAAGTCAGGTGAGAATGACTTAACAAATTATAAGAATATAAATTCTACTGGTATTGGCTTAAACACAGACAGGTGGACTAATAGAATCAAATCAAAAACCCAGATACTAATCCACACACCTATGAACACCTGATTTTTGACCAAGAAGCTGAAATTATATAATGTTATATAATGAAAAAAGAAAGCATCTTCAACAAATGGTGCTGGCATAACTGGATGTCAACATGTAGAAAAATGCAAATAGATCCATATCTATCCCCAAGCACAAAACTTAAATCCAAATGGATTAAAGACCTCAATATTAATTCGACCACACTGAACCTGATAGAAGAGAAAGTGAGAAGTAGCCATCAATGCATGGCCACAGGAAATCAATTCCTAAATATAACCCCAGTAGCACAGACATTGAGAGCAACAATAAATAATTGGGACCTCCTGAAACTGAGAAGCTTCTGTAAAGCAAAGGACACAGTCAATAAGACAAAAAGGCAGCCTACTAAATGGGAAAAGATCTTCACCAACCCCACATCAGACAGAGGACTTATCTCCAAAATATATAAAGAACTCAAGAAATTAGTTAATCCAGTTAAAAAATGTGGTACAGAACTAAACAGAGAATTCTCAACAGAATAATCTCAAATGGCCAAAAGACACTTAAGGAAATGTTCAACATCCTTAGCCATCAGGGAAATGCAAATCAAAACAGCTCTGAGATACCATCTTACACCTCTCAGAATTGCTAAGATCAAAAACACTGATGACAGCTTATGTTGGAGAGGCTGCAGAGTGAGGGGAACACTCACCATTGCTGGTGAGAATGCAAACTTGTACAACCACTCTGGAAATCAGTATGGTGATCTCTCAGAAAATTGGGAATCAACCTACCTCAGGACCCAGCAATACCTCTCTTGGACATATACCCAAAGGATGCTCAATCATACTACAAGGACATTTGTTCAACTATGTTCATAACAGTATTATTTGTAATAGCCAGAACCTGGAACAACCTAGATGCCCTCAACCAAAGAATGGATAAAGAAAATGTGATTTACACAATGGAGTCCTACTCAGCGGAAAAAAAAAAAAAGACACCTTGAAATTTGCATGCAAATGAATGGAACTAGAAAACACTATCCTGAGTGAGGTAACCCAGACCCAGAAAGATGAACATGATATGTACTCACCCATATGTGATACTAGCTGTAAAGCAAAGGATAATGAGACTATAGTTCACAACCCTAGAGAAGCTAAGCAACAAGGTGAACCCTAAGAAAAATATATATAGATTCCCCTAGGAAGGGGAAATAGACAAGATCTCCTGACAAAATTGGGAGCATGGGGGTTGGGGGAAAAGAGAGGGTGGAAGGGGAGGAGGGGAGAAGAGGAGGGGGAAGGAGGACTTGAGGGAACGGTATAGTAGAGATGGGGGAAGGACAGAGACGGCAGAGAGCAAGGAAAGAGATATCTTGACTGAGGGAGCCATTGTGGGGCTAGCAAGAAACCCGGCACTAGAGAAATTCCCAAGAATCCACAAAGATTCTAAGACCCTAAGCAATAGTGGAAAGGCTGCCCAAACTGGCCTTGCCCTGTAGTCAGATTGATGACTGTCTTAAATGCCACCACAGAACCTTCATCCAGCAACTGATGGAAACAGAGGCAGAGACCGCAGCAGAGCACTGGGCTGAGCTCCCAAAGTCCAGTCCAAGAATGGAAGGAGTGAGAATATGAGCAAAGAGGTCAAGACCATGATGGGGACACCCACTGAACCAGTTTACCTGAGCTAATGGGAGCTCACCACCTCTGGCCGGACAGGGAAGGAACCAGCATAGGGCCAAACTAGACCCTCTGAATGTGGGTGACAGTTGCATGGCTGGGGCAGACTGGCAGTGGCACCAGGATTTATCCCTACAGCTTGTACTGGCTTTTTGGAACCCATTCTCTTTGGAAGGATACCTTGCTCAGCCTAAATATAATAGGGAGGGCCTTGGTCCTTCCTCAAAGCAATGTACTTTACTCTATCTGAGGAGTGGATGGGGGTAGGGTGGAGGGAAAGGTGGAGGGGTTAGGAGGAGGGGAGGGAGTGGGAACTGGGATTGGTATGTAAAATGAAAAAAGATGTTTGTTTTCTTTTTAAAAAATAAAAAAAAGAGGGGGCTGGAGAGATGGCTCAGGGGTTAAGAGCACTGACTGCTTCTTCCAGAGGTCCTGAGTTCAATTCCCAGCAACCACATGATGGCTCACAACCATCCATAATGAGATCTGGTGCCCTCTTCTGGCCTGCAGGTACACAGAACACTGTATAATAAATAAATACAAATAAAGTAAAAAAAAAAAGTACATAATTTTAAAAAAATAAATAAAAGAGAAAAAAGAAAAACACACACAAAAAAATGTAAATTCTATAAAAAGTAATGATGAGGGGACCTGAGAGATGGCTCATCAGTTAAGAGCACTAGCTGCTCTTCCAGAGGATCCAGGTTCAGTTCCCAGCACCCACTCTGGTGGCTCACAACGATCTGTAGCTGCAGTTCCAGTACCTCTGACACCCTCTTTTGACCTCTGCAGGCTCCTGCACACATGTGGCATGTATTCATACACATAAACATACGGGGGCGCAAATAAAAAATAATAAATTTCTTTTAAAATTAATGATAAATATATAAATAGATGAAAGCCGCTTTTGAGAACTTATTTTTTGATTTGACCCTAAGTGGAATGCTACAGACTTGTACAAAAGCATATTACTCATAAGCTTATAAGAGATTATTTTATAAAATAAGAATAAGAGTTCTAATTCTTTTAAATATTTTTATAATTTTTTTTAAAGCTCGGAGATGAAACAAAGAGACTCGTTCAACAAACACAATCTCTAGAATGTGCTCTGGAAAAACAGATGGATAAAAATGAGGAATTGATGATAGAGGTAACTGGGTAAGATTTTGATATTTTAAATCTTTTCAGTCATTAATTAGCTTCATCATAATTTTTTATTATTTCATATTTTTGAGAATTTCATATATGAGTGACATATTTGCTTTTTATTTTCCCTCCCTCTGACTCCTATCGTGTCCCCCAAGTCCCCCTCAAATTCATAGCCTCTTTTTCTTTCATTTTTATTGCTACATATGTATATGTATATACATATATATGTATATGTGTATGTGTATATACATATATGTATATGTATATATACACAACCTACTGAGTTCACTTCATATTGTTCCTGTGCATGTATTTTAGGGATGAGCACTTGGTGTTGTAACTTATT
Organism: Ondatra zibethicus; assembly: GCA_004026605.1. Taxonomy (NCBI): domain Eukaryota; kingdom Metazoa; phylum Chordata; class Mammalia; order Rodentia; family Cricetidae; genus Ondatra; species Ondatra zibethicus. The sequence goes on along the minus strand of PVIU01011980.1, from coordinate 6,107 downwards.
TTATGTGTATGAGTGTTATGTCTGCATGCATGTCTGTGCACCACTTGCATGCCTGGTGACCACCAGAAGAGGGTGTTGACTCCCCTGGAACTGGAGTTGCAGATGGTTGTGAGCTGTCATGTGGATGCTGGGACCCAAACTCAGATCCTCTGCAAGAGCCGGGAAAGCTCATAAGCCTAGGTTTATTTCTCCAGCCCCTAGGTTACATCTCTGTCAGGTTCTTTGGATGCTATTCTACAAACTGCTTATAGATTGTCAAGGTTGCTCCTGAAGTTGTCTATCTATAAGAGATCAAGGTGTTGGGGGATCTTGCCTCGGTAGATCTGTGATAACTTTACAGTGAAAGTCAGTTTGAAGAGCTTTGAAGCTGGAGTGACCCTTTTGATTTATAGCAATAGTCCTATCATCTATAAGAAACATAGTGCAGTCAAATATACATATGGAGAATGGAAGGATGGGGGGAAAATGCAGCAAGCAAATGGAAGCTGAAAAACAATTAGGAACACCTAAATGCTCATCTGACTGAGTGGTATTTAAGACAAAATTTGAAGAGACGGCGAAGGCCCTGAAAATAAACAAGTGGGATATTTTTTCAAGAATACAGTATACTTGTAAACAGATGTGCATGTGATGCCCAGACTCACGGTTTAAATAAACCTAAAAACTGCAGGGCTAAGTTGAAAGGTAGATCAAGATGGGCTTAGGAGACTCCTGCAGAATGCGCCAGCTAACAATAGTGGAGTACAGTTTCTAGAAGCCTACATCCCATTCCCAAAGATAAATAACATTTTAGGCCAAAAAAGAAAATCTTAATAAATACAAAAAAATCAAAATGATTCCTTGATGCTTTGGGGATCACAATGGAATGAACTTGAAATCACTCGGAAGTAAAATGCAGCTCCTTGACAAATCTGTGGGCACTGAGCAGAACACTACTGAATGGTTAATGGGGAGCATTCCCTCGACCACTGCGCTTAGACTCCCGTCCTCCCTCAGGGCTTTTTGCATGCTCTTCCTCTTCTTCTTGTGTACCAGAGTAAACAACTACCAGCATGTATTTGCATCTTTCAGTGGCATTTATATATAAGTATGTTTTTCTGCTTCACCCCAGTTACTAATCTCTGAGTTACAGATACTCTTTAATAACTTGTCAGTGCTTCATGCTAAAATGGATAGTAATGGCTATAAAAAAACATCTAAGTGTGGCTCTAATACTTATTCCTCATGTGATATAAATGTCATGAATTTTTTTCTTCATATTATTTATTAAGTTTATAATTTACCCAAGAGCCATAGACTATTTAACAAAAACCCCAACACCAGACACGGGAAGCCCGTTTTTGAGTTGTTGGTCAGAGTTATCCAAGAGACTCCTGTTGATTGAGGTTTCTGTCCTGTCCAGGTCCCACAGTCATTAAGTCCCAAAGAAATCACAAAGAGGTCTACATTAGTTATAAACTGATTGGCCTAGTAGCTCAGACTTCTTATTAACTCTTATAACTTATATTAGCCCATTATTCTTGTCTATGTTAGCTAATGGCTCGGTACCTTATTCAGTGAGGCAGTCACATCTTGCTTCTTCTGTGGCTGGGTCATGACAGCAGACTGCAGAATCCTCTTCCAAGAATTCTCCTGTTCTCAGTGCCCTGCCTCTACTTCCTGCATGGTTGCCCTGCCTATACTTCCTGCCTGGCTACCAGCCAATCAGCATTTTACTAAACAAGTACAAGAAACAAATGTTTACAGGGTAAAGCCATTTTCCCACAGCAGACTCCAAAAACAGTACAGGCTGTGGATTTTGCCGTTGGATATTTCCCAGAGGTTAAAAGTAAATTCCTATTGTGGAAAACACCAAGCACTTCAAACACAGGGTGTTGTAGAAGGTTGCTTGTTCGTTTCAGGTTGCTCAGACCCAAAATAATCACACAGAAACCATATTATTTGCAATAATGTTTGGCCAATAGCTTAAGCATATTTCTGGCTAACCCATATCTTAAATTAACCCATCTCCATTAATCTGTGCATCACCACGAGGCTATGGTTTACCAGGTAAAGTTCCAGCATCTGTCTCTAGCAGAGATACATAGCTTCTCCTGACTCCACCTTTTTTCTCCCAGCATTCAGTTTAGTTTTCCCCACCTAGCTCTATTCTGCTAAGCCACTGGCCAAAACAGCTTCTTTATTCATTAACCAATAAAAGCAACACATAAACAGAAGGACCTCCTACACCAACCAGGTCCAGAAGCCCCTGAGCTGGAGCTGACCTGAATGCCTCCTCCCTAGCTTTTCTGGTATCAGAAGGTGCTATGCAAGATTTCAAGGGGGGAGGACAACAATAATCCTACCTAGCTGTGATGCCTAAGAACTACAACAACCTGCACGGTGCAATAGCCATAAGGGTGCAGTATTGGTATGAATACTTTAGAGGAAACCAACAGTTCTCTTAAGGCCCACTCAACAAAAGTGGAATCATGCCTGGTACAGAAATCTAAGCAATCACACAGGGCAAGTGAAGTTATGGATCTTGGAGGAACACATACAACCACTACTTTACTAAACCAGTATAATTTCTTACTATGTTCTGAACATTTCTCCTACAAATAAGTGTAGTTCTTGCACCTCTTCAAAGAAATGTCTCTTTGCAATATCACAACTGATCAAAATACAAAGAACAAGTGATTGTGTGGTGCCCAGTTTCAGCTGGTGCATCAACTCACCTACCGCACCTAAGACTCGGGAATCAGGGCAGAGGAAGAGTGGAAAGGCTGTAAGAGACAAAGGAACATGAAGCCTGCTGTGAGATGGAGTCTCCTAGAAATGTCAAGAAGATAGAACCATGAAATCTCGTCAACATGACTTGGACAAGGATGGCACCAATAGACACTCTAACATGGAAGAGGGAACCTCATAGAGCCTCAGCTGCAGGCAATAAGAAACGCTGAGAGTGGAAGAAACAGTCCTCCCCAGGGAAGGGCCCTCCGACTGGCTGTCCAATACCAAGTGGTCAGCCCTGAAATTGTATACATACAAGTAACATTATATGTGCTGAGCAGGTATATGTATATATTTAGAACTAAATACATGGAACAACATTTAAAGAAATAGAAGTCATGAATTTGAGAAAAAGAAAGAGGGGTACATGGGAAGGGTTGGTGGAAGGGAAAAAAAGGAGGGAAACTATGTAATTCTATTTTAATTTCAAAAAATAAGATTATAATTTCAGGCAGGAGAGATGGCTCCATGGTTAAGAGCATTTGCTGTTCTTCCAGAGGACACAGGTTCAATTCCTACTACCCACATGGTGATTCATAACCATCTGTAACTCCAGGCCTGGAGATTTGACATCCTTTTTTAGCCTTCATGAACATGAGGCATGCATGTGGTGCACATACATACATATAGGCAAAACACAAAAAAAAAATTTACTTAAAGATTATAATTTCATTAGAATGCTTTCAAATCATTTTAGGCTGAAGCAAATGAGATATTCATAATTTACAGTTTTGTTCCTTTTATGATATTGCATATTGTCTGCTTACATTATTAAATATTGATGCTGGAAACACTCATATGCCGATTCTGTACATTTTTACAGATTTAAGAAACTCTTTGAGGAGACAAAAAAGAAGTTAAATAAGCATGAAGGCAGAGAACTTAGCGGTCCTGGAGATTTAAAAACCAGCCAATTTGATATGCATATCCCAATTAGTACGCTAAGGCATGAGGTAATTTTAATAATCTGTAAGATTCAATATCTCTTGCTTTGGATAAATATATTCATTGGCCAGTATAAGATTTAAAAAAAAAAAACTACTTCACTGACTTGAAATCAATAAAATGGATTTTTCTATTAAAGGTGAGTTGTGATTATTCTCTTTATATCTTATTTATTGGATTTATTTATTTTATTTTATGTGTATGAGTGCTTTGCCTGCATGTTTGTCTATATACTACATGCGTGCCTAGTGCCCTCAGAGACAAGAAAAGGGCATTGGGTCCCTCAGAATTGGAGTTACAGATGTTTGTGAGCCACCGTGTGGATACTTGGTACCAAACTCAGGTCCCCTGGAAGAGCAGCAAGGACTCTTGACTACCAAGCCATCTCTCAAGCCCCTCTTAATGCTGGCAGATGGCTTCACAACAAACAGTCCACAGTTATGATGTCAAAATCATAAGCACCTTTGTCGGTTCTGTTTACTGGCAGCACTATGGGCTGTAGTTGAAAGCCTGGAAAAGCCAGTCAGCTGAAGTGTGCATTACAGTTCAGCAACACGGTGTATATTCACAGATACACAAATATCTCAATTTTTCAGTATTTTTATCATCCAAATATGCCCTAAACCTCTCAGCAATTGCTGCTTCATGCTGAGACTTAAAGAACCCAGTACTACTGTCAAGGTCGTCTATCTGAACAGCATGTGAGAGACACACAGTCTGCATCCTGGCTGCCTTGGCATCCCCCTCCTTTCATTCTTTCATTGTTCAGCCCATTGGAACATCTATAAGCACTTCATTTCCTCTCGTTGCCGATAGCGTCCCGTTATATGGGTAAGCTGTACATTTTATTTATATACTCACCAATCGATAGACCTCTGGGTTGTCTCCATTTTGAACTTTGATTACTAACACTGCCCTGGCAGTGCGGGGCCCAAGTTCTGCATGAAGCGGCTTCCTTTTTTTTTTTTTTTGGCTGGCTGAGACACGTGATAGCACACTTGCTCTTCTGGGGAGCCACCAGCATTATGTGCCTTCTGCGGTGGCTTCCATCTTCTGTCCACTAGTCCTGAAGGGCACTACAGCTTCTCCACTTCCTTACCAACACTCACTCCATCTTTTTACTTCTGTTCGTTTGCTTTGAGACAGGGTCTCACTATATAGCCCTGGCTGGCTTCAAACTTGCAGAAACCCACCTGCCCCTGCCCTTGCGCTTGCCCCTGCCCCTGCCAGGCTGGGATTAAAGGTGTGAGCAACCACACTGACTTTTTCCATCTTTTTAACTAAACCAAGTTTCCATGACGTGGTGGGTGGGTCACATCTACATTCCCCTAACGTGTGGAGCACAGGGGTCTCCGTGGGCCTATTGGCCGTTAGTGTACCCCATAGAGGAGGTCTAGCTAGATTGTTTATCCAGCTTTAAATTGGATTAACCTTTCACTGATGCTTGTAGTCCTTTGTATATCTTGGATGTGAGTTCTTCATCAGGCAATGAATGCTCCAGTATTTTCTTCTTCTAGCCAGCTTGCGTTGTACTCCTTAGCGGTGTCTCTGAAGCATGCTGGCGCATGGTGATGGAGTTTGCTCAGCTGTTTAGGCTTTAATGTCCTAACACAAGGTTTTGCCTGATCCAGTCACAATGACGTGTGCCCATGTCCTTTTCTTAGAATTTGCACATCTCATTTTATACTTTTAATGTTGCATTCTGAGTGAATTTTATTGGTGGCGTTTTGTATTCACCAACACTTGTTTTACCAAGTTGCCCCAGAATCATTTCTTGTTGGAAAAAAATTGTCCTGGAACTAGCTCTTATAGACCAGGCTAGACTTGAACTCACAGAGATCTGCCTCCACTGCTTCTGAGTGCTGGGATTAAAGGCGTGTGCCACCACCACCTGGCTAAAAATATTGTTCTTAAGAATGATTTTGCAGCATTTTGTTGAGATTCAATTGATCATGAACATGGGAGTTTGCTTTGGGTCCCACAAGCCAGGACCAAATCAAGTTGATTTCTCAGGAGAGAACTCTTTTCAGGAGTGTATGGCTTATTGCCAGCTGTCTTCTGTGACAAGTTGCTGGGGTGGAAACGTTAACTTCATTCCGGTGTAGACTTTCTCCTTTTTTTTTTAATTGATATTTATTGAACTCTACATTTTTCTCTGCTCCCCTCCCTGCCTCTCCCCCCCTTCAACCCTCCCCCAAGGTCCCCATGCTCCCAATTTACTCAGGAGATCTTGTCTTTTTATACTTTCTACTTCCCATGTAGATTAGATCTATGTAAGTCTCTCTTAGTGTCTGTATTTTTGTCTAGGTTCTCTGGGATTGTGGTTTGTAAGCTGGCTTTCTTTGCCTTGTGTTTAAAAACCACCTATGAGTGAGTACATGTGATAATTG
>PVIU01011979.1:0-62090 GCA_004026605.1 Ondatra zibethicus | reverse complement strand
ATTTTTTTTTTCATCAAGCAAAACTTTTTTATTTTCTTTAAACAATTTTAAATTTTTTTAACAATTTTAAATTAACTAAACACATATGAATATTCTTAATCAGCTGTTCTTTTTTTTCCATACATTGTTTTGTTTTATTTTTTCCATTCAAGAACATAATTAAAGATAAAAAAAATTTTTTTTCCTTTCTTCCCCTTCTCCCAGTCCCCTCCCACTACCCCCCCTGGTGCCGACTCTTATGAACTCCTGAGTTAGAATAATATTTACATTTTCAAATGGTAGCCAAACTCAGACTATTTTGGGATACAGAAAATATGTGAAATGAAAGTTTTGGTTCCCACGAGGAAGCTTTTTTTTTTTTTTTAAACCAAATCACTTTCTTCATTATCTTGCAATGGGCGTGCTGAGCGTGAGTGAGGCTCCATTCCAGTGCCCAGCACCATATCCAGACCTTACACACTTTGGGAATAGATTTCTTTCTTCAGATAACTCCTGCTGTGATCAGTAAGTGTGCTCAGCAAATTCAGGGACCAGTCTCCTGAGATTCTCTCATCCGCCCTTTGAATGACTACTCCTTTTGTCATATTCACCCTGCCTTCTTTCCTTCTCACCGTCTTCTACTGTGAACCTGTCTGGGGTGGCTCAGTCCAGAGCAGCAGTCATTTTCTAATTAGTTCTTAGAGCTCTCTCCATTTAAAAAAATTGGGGTGCTGGAAACAAAACTCGGGTCCTCTGTAAGAATAGCAAGTACTCTTCATTACCGAGCCATTCCTCCGGCCCATCTTCTAATTCATAACCCCTCTCACCCTTCCAAGAAGACCCTCGGGACTCTCTACACCCCAAAGAATCTAATAGAATATCTCCTGTTGAAATAGATGCTCTTCCAAGGAGTGACACAATCCTTTTAGGAAACATAGAAAAGGTTGTCAGAGAGAGAGAGAGAGAGAGAGAGAGAGAGAGAGAGAGAGAGCAAGCAGTGTAGTAATCATGCTAAGCTTGGTTCCCCCTGATTTTGATTTTGTGTTGTTCATTAGATGAGGCTGTGGAGAGGCCCGCAGCAGTTGGAAGATGAAGTGAGAGCATCCATAGAAGAGTAGAGATGAAGGCTGTGCTGCTAGTTTTATGTCTACTTGGCACAGGCTAGAACTCTGGGAGGCAGGAACCTCAATTGAGAAAATGCCTCCAAACGATGGGGCTGTAAGGAGACCCACAGACTTTTTTTAATTAGTGATTGATGTGGGAGGGCCCTGCCCACTGTGAGTGGGATGACCCTGGGCTGACGGTTCTGGGTTCTATAAGAAAGCAGGCTGAGCAAGCCATGCCAAGCCAAACAGTCATCAGCTGTCCATCCTAGCCTCTGCTTCAGTTCTTCCTCCAGGCTCCTGCTTGGTTTGGTTTCCTGCCTTGGCTTCCCTCAATGGATTGTGATTCAGCATAGGTAAGCCAAATAAACCCTTTCCCTCGAAGTGCTCTTGGTCATGGTGCTTCAGCACCACAACAGGAACCCTGACTAAGACAGAGGTATAGACTGAATATAGTGACAGAGATGGGTTTGAAATCGATCAGGAGGAATGACGTGGTGGGGGAGATGGCTAGAGTCAGTCCACAGAAAAGGCCCTGAGTGCCTCCAGCTCTAAGAGCAGGAAGAGGGAGCAAAGAAAGGGAAAAAGAGAAAGCATTTAGCAGGCAGGAGAAAAACCCAGAGAGAGTGGAGCCAAAGGAAAGTCAAGAGGTGTGGCGTGTGAGCAAAGTCATTTAAGGCAGAAAATGTGGCCCACTATGTCACACACTGCCTGCTCATGGACCGGAAAAGACCAAGACTAGGGATGATGGTGGTACTGTGAACTTTGACCTGAGCAGAATAGGTAGAGAGGTAACCATATCATGTCACTTCATATTATATATATCATATCATTCACATCATACAATAGGTAAAGGAGACACCATGACCACAGCAACTTTTATAATGAAAATGTTTAATTGAAGCTGCTCACTTAACAATTTCAGAGGTTCAATTCATCATGACAGGGAAGGAGAGATCATGCTGGATTCATGGTGGCGTGAAGGAGAGATGGTGCTGGAGGAATAGCTGAGAGTCCTACATCTTACGGGCAACAAGAAACCAATTGAGACACTGGGCAGTATCCTGTGTACTTTGTGAGCATTGGAAACCTCAAAGCCCACCCCACAGTGACATACTTCCTCTAACAAGGCCATACCTAAGCCAACAAAGCCACACCTCCTAATAATGCCACAACTTCTGATATTATAGCGTCAATTACATTCAAACTACTACATTCCACTACCTGGCCCATAAGCTTGTGGCCATATCATAATGCCAAATGCATTTAGTCCAGCTTCAAAAATCCCATAGTCTATCACAGTCTCACCAATGTTTAAAATCCAAAGTTCAAAGTCTCTTCTGAGATTCATACACTCTCCTAACTGTAATCCCCTGTAAAAATTAAAATCAAAAAGCAGATCACATACTTCCAACATATAATGGCACAGGATATACATTATGGTTCCAAAATGTAGGGAAAGAAGCACAATGAGGAAATATTGGACCAAAGCAAGACTAAAAACCAGCTGGGAAAACTCCCAACTTTGTATGTCCCTGTCTGATGTCAAAATGCTCTTCAGATCTCCAACTCTGTTCAGCTTTGTTGACTGCCACACACTTCTTTCTCTTGGGCTGGTTCCATTCCCTGTTAGCAGCTCTCCTTGGCAGGTGTTCCACAACTCTGGCATCTCCAATATCTTGGGTTCCCCAAGGCAATCCAGGCTTCAACTTCGCAGCTTCACATAATGGCCTCTCTACTAGGCCTCCATTTAGGGACACCCCTGACACATGCTTGTCTCAGTGGCTTTCTTTAGGCGAGGAGGGAAATTCCATAACCTGTTTCTTCCATACTTAACTCTAAAGCTAGAACCATGTGACCAAACCTGTCAAGTTCTGCTGCTTTTGGGGGCTGGAGCATGGCCCCCTTTTCAATTGCGTCTTCACCAACTTTCTGTCCTTCACTGCCTAAGCTTGGCTGTCCTAAAACTTGCTCTATAGATGAGGCTGGCCTCAAACTCAGATATCTGCCAGCCTCTACCTTTCTAATGTTGAGATTAAAGACCTGACTCTAAGCTTTTCTTTAATTCCTTTCCACAGTTGAAAACTTAGCTGGGTAGGATCTTGCCGTTAGGCCAACACTCCCTTTATTCTATCTCTTAATCAATTTATCTTCTTGGACACAGGACTTAACTCCATTCCACTTCCTGGTGCTCTTTTTCTCCTCAAAATTTACATCTTGTAATTTGCCCTACTCAGATTGTTCCTTTTCATTATAAATCTTCATTAAAGTTAATGTAATAACCATATGACAGAGTCTATACTAGGCTGTTTTGAGATTTCTTCTGCCAACAGAATTAAACCAAAACTCTTCACTTTAGCCTTAGGCAGACTCTTTGGACAAGGGCAAAGGTGGCTACTTTCTTCACCAAACTATCACAAGAATGATCTCTAGGCAACATATTAAAATTCTTCTCCTCTAAAATGTCTTGAAGCCCCCTGACAGTTCAAATAACTCTTAGCACCTCTGTCTTCCATGCTCCTACTAGTATGACCCATTAAGTGGTGCTTAAAGCATTCCACTACTTTCCTTTTTTTTTTTTTCAGCCCTGGACATCTAAGGGCATCACAGACCTGTTATTGCTCAATCTCGGGTGGCTGAATGCCACTTGTCCCTCTAAGAAGTCCACTGCTTTCCTAACCCAAAGTACCAAAGTCCAAATTCCTCTAAACAAAAACATGGCCCAGCCTATCACAGCAATACCCCATACCTGCTACCAACTTCTGTCTTAGTTAGGGTTTCTATTGCTGTGGAAAGACACCATGTCCACAGTAATTCTTATAAAGAAAACATTTAATTGGGGTGGCTTACTTACAGTTTCAGAGGTTCAGTCCATTATCATCATGGCAGGGAGCATGGTGCCATGCAGGCAAATGTGGTGCTGGAGGAATAGCTGAGAGTCCTACATCTTGCAACAGGAAGTTGATTGAGATACTGGGCAGTATCCTGAGTGCAGGAAATCTCAAGGCCTACCCCCATCTTCCTCTAACAAGGCCATACCTACTCCAACAAAGTCACACCTCCTAATAATGCTACTCCCTATGAGATTATGGGGCCAATTACATTCAAACTACCACAGGGTGGTTGAGAGAATTAAAGGAGACAGAATTTGTTGCTACTTTATGAGATGGTCTCACTTTGTAATCCAGGTTGACTTAGAACCAGTTCCTACTGCCTCAGCCCCCTCTAAATCTGGGATTATAGGCATGCACTACTACGTCCAACAAGGCGATAGGCTTTGCTGTAGAGGAGAATACTGCCTGCTGGTGGCGACAGTCAAGGAGGAGTGTTGTGAGTTCTTCTTTTCTCCTTTTCCTTCCTGCTCCCAGCCCCAGATGTTGCTGTTGCTTCCTCCATCATCACCCCTATTTTTCCCCTAAAAACCAGATAAGCAAAGGCATTCTGATGTATGAGTGAGAGTGACTTTATAGGATAAAAGATAATGATACAAGACAGGATGATATCCTTGAATGAGGTGGGGTAGGATTGGAGTGTGGAGAAGCTGTGGTAGAGGGCAGCAGACTTTCTCTAAGGATCCAGAGAGTAAAGAGTGTTGGAATATGTAGGTCATATGGCTTCCGTACCATGTAATGTACAATGTGTGCATGAAAAGGCATGGCTGAGTGCCAGTGGGATGACATAGCAGATGGAGGGGCCTACACACGGACGCACTCGAGCGTGTACTCACACACATGCATATGTGCACATGCACACAAGCACACACACATACAAATGAATAAAGAAAGTTTCAATGCTAGTTTCACATCACACAATGTAATCCTTTCATTTTACTGCAGCCACGGAACCACCCCATGATCATGAAGTCTAAGAAGGTACCCACTTCTACTGCCAGGGCCCTGTTTGCTTTCTTCAGAGACTCCACCACGCCACCTGTTCCTAGCGTGGGGTCCCTATCATGCTGCTGTCGCTCTGTCCCTGGTAATCCGTCACAGCACACAGTGTCCCTCTTGACAAACCCCCTCTAAGCAGCTATGTCCTCATGACAGCTTTGTCTGCATGTGCCTGTGAGCACGGTAGACACTTAGCAGCTGCCTCCTGCCTTGACTTCTCCTGCATTGCCCTTTTCCACAGTGACAGCTGGTAGATTCGATGGCTCTCATTTCATCACTTCAAGGTCACTGCCGCTGCTATGCTATGTGAGATCTTGGCTCCAAGCCCTGGCCTGAAAACCTTCTGAGAAGATAGACTGAGTTTCTCACTAACTCATTCGGTCTAGAAGTGTCCATGGGGTGCCTACTGTGTCCCAGGCACTGGTGTCGGTTTCAGAGCTTGTCTTCTGGTGAAAGAAAGCAGAGAACCTGTGACAGAATACATGATCTTTAAGAGGTGATATGTGTGGAGGGGAGGGAAGGATGTCAAATAGTTAAGAAAACCTCGAGGCTCAAGTGGGAAGTGTAATGGCTGCCATCTGAATCATTTGGCCGTGTGAACAGACAGAGGAGATGGAAAAGATAACTGTGTGGGCACCCACGAAAAGATCATAGAGATCAGGGCTTGCTACACTACACCCCCGAAGCTGAAGCCTTCCTGGGGGCTGGAGCAGAGAGCAAGGCTGGGGGTGGCTTGGATTTCAACCTGAGAGAGGAACAGACCACACCACCCAACACAGAGACCTCTAGCCAGAGGAGGCTCTAAGTACGTGAAGTGTGGCCGGTCCAAAGAGCTGGCGCCTCACATTTGAAAGGATGAATGAAGGCAAACATAAGACTCGTGATTTTTGTCTGGATGTCATTTGACAACAACAGTAATTTTGTGGTATTGGGTTAACTAAAGCATATTATTCCCTTTTTTGCTCATTGGTTGTCTGAAGGGAAGGTGGGTCCCCAGCAGCTGTACTAGAGTCATCCAGGGTTCTCACACTTGCTGCACCTGTTCAAACTGCCACACTATCCAACCCAGAAAAGCGAGTTGAACATGCACAGGCAGTATTTCCATCAGTGTGCAAAGGATACAGGTATCACTAAGGTGGACTAAGTGCCTTTGGATGGAGTATTCCAGACTATCCATTTAATGAAGAGAGGTCACACCAGTCTTCATGCAAAAAATAAACAAATAGATAAATAATAAATAAAGCTTTAAGACTTTGAAAACATATTATTAAAATACATTGCACTTATTTCTCATTCCTTTTGAAAACCACTTATTATTTAATTCCCATGCATAAGTGTCTATCTAGAAATGCCCCCACAGTGGTCTCTGGTTTCTCTTTACAGGGTAGTTCGATTACTTCTGAGTGCAGTGACTGGGGGAGACTCTCTAAATTGACCTTCTCTGGTGCGTCCTTCCTCTGCCCCGCACCCTACTGCACTGTTGACTGAGATAGCCACTGGCGTGTGCAAAACCTTCTCACCAAGCCTTTGTCTACAGGGGAGAATTTTGCTTGGTTTCCTAATTGACTTGTCTGTGTGGGCCTGGGCAGCTTCCATGCTGTGACTTACAGATGCCTGCGATGCCTCTGCTCTTTCTGAAGGACCAATGATTTCTTTGGGGAGGAGTTTTTTAAATCAGTTTGTTGGGATAGTTTGTGGGTTTTGGCTACTTCAGAGTGGAAACTGACACCAGCTCCTCTTTTCCAGAGCGCAGGGCCACCTCCTATGCGTACTTAGGCACCCCCTCTTTTGCGTTTGTAATACAATCTGATCTAGCTCAGCACAATGCCACCAACATATTGACTGTATGTGGCATCCTTTTGCAAGGTTAAGTGTGGTGTGTGACTGATAACAGGCCACCTTAATGTGAGTGTTGGCTATGTACATCATCCCCATGCTTTTCCCCAAATAGAAGCATGTGCCCCTCAACTCCAAGTTCTTTGCCCAAGCAGCTAAAATACGATGGCTAAGGCTAGAAAGAAAGCTCGGGTTAAAAGCACCTGTTGCAGGGCAGCGGTGGTACACAGCTTTAATCCCAGACTTCAGGAGGCAGAGGCAGATGGATCTCTGTGAGTTCGAGCCCAGTCTGGTCTACAGAGCAAGTTCCAGGATACCAAAGCCTACACAAAAAAAACCCTGCCTCAAAGTCCCGCACACACACACACACACACACACACACACACACACCCGCCGCTCAAAAAATGCTTGTTGGTTCTTGCAGAGTTCAATTCTCAGCACCCACACAGCAGCTTACAGCCGTCTATAACTCCAGCACAAGGAAGTCCAATGCTCTCATCTCCGGAGACACCAGGCATACATGTGGTGCACATACATGCATGCAGAAAACATTCACACATAAAATAAAATGAATAAATCTAAGAATAACTAAAAGACAATGATTAATAGCTTCTCTTACGACAATGGAAGACGCCCTTAGGAAATGCATTCTGGAAGCGGGGATTTCAAAACAGATGACCATGAGGTGGTGTCTGGGTGATGCTGGGTTATGGCAAAGCCACGCCGCTGTCCCTCCTGGGGAGAGCTCATTTCCTTGTGCGTGCCTGCTTCTGCAGGCCTCTTCCTCCAGTCTTAAGGTCACACTTTACCGCGTCCTTATTATAGCTCCAAAGAAATGTAAAATACGGCAACAAGGGGCTCACGTTGTCTTTCTATTGAATGAACCCAATGAGGTCTCATATGGTTTTCTCAGAATCTGAGCTTCTTTTCTGACGGAAGCGAGGGGGATGGGTTGAGTCCTAAGCAGAGCTTGAACCGCTCTGGCCTCTGTAAGATCACACTGGATGCTGTATTGTGGGATTCCGGGTGAAACCTCACAGGTGCAAGATGAAGGAGCTGTTTTGAAGCTGGAGCCAACAAGATTTCCCATGAGATTCAGTGTGAGGTGTGGCCTGAGAAACAGGAAGGATGGGGGGCTGCCAGAGACTGTTGCAGGAAGGTAGGCAGAGCAGTGGGCTAGGTGGGGATCAGTTCTGGGGTCAGCTAAGCAACCATGTGGGAGGTTGGAGGTCGGAGGTTAAATCATGAAGTTTGGGATCAGGAAGTAAATTTGGAGTCATGGCACCGAGTGGTACTCATCAAAGGACCAGCTTGTGTTCAGAAAGAAGCGTGAGAAGTGAACTTTTAGAACATCTGCCATTTATAGATTGGGGAGAGAAGGGAAAATCCATAAGGTGAGGCAGAGGGGGAGCCAGGTGATGGTCCCTGGGAGTCCCCAAGTGGAGCAGCACACTCTGCAGATAAGGTCAGGCCAGGGACAGTGCTGGACAATGCTGACCACGGGTTTCCGTGACGGGGCCGTGAAGTTCCACAGTTTCTTTGGAACAGTCTGAGCGAAAGCTTAATTATAGGGATGAAACCAAGAAAGATTCAAAAGCTTTGCGGTCAGCGGTGAACATGGAAATTCCCAGGAATGTCAGAGGAGGAAGAAAGAAATGGGACCTCTGCTGACAGAATATTGGGGCCAATGAAGGACCAGAATAACAAACTGTGGGTTTGTTATTTGAGGATAACTGACAGAAATGAGAGCATCCCCACGGGGAGAAGGTAGAAATTAGGGGAGTTCTGCTCACATGGAGATGGGGAATTTATTAAATTCAAGGCTTACAAAGGGGTGCCCTCCGGAGCCATAACTTTTTGCCCTAATACAAGGGACAAGAAGGCAGGCCACATGAACATGATGTAATGGTGTATTTGAGGAAGGGCTGCTTGTGGCTTCATTTATTCAGTGAGGTGGGGTGGCAGTTTGAATACCTTTGGAGAGATGTATTGGAGATATATATATAGCTACTAGTATCAGCCTGACTGGACTGTGGAAGGATGGGGTGGTATCTTTGAGCTTGGTTTTAGAGTGATGGCCCAATGTTATTGGTACAAGTAATGAGGCCATATTCAAAGGAGTGATCTTGACTGGGTTCATGCATGATTCGGTTGGTAAAGAGTCTGCTGTGCAAGCATCAGGACCTGAGTTCATATCTTCAGGGAGCCAGCTCCCATAGAAGTGGGTAGAGATGGGGGAAGTCCTAGAGCTCGCTGGCCTGCCAGCCTAGCTAGCCAGTTAGTTCTGGATTCAGTGAGAGAGTCTGTGTGGAGCTACTGGGATGGCTCAGCAGGGAAAGACACAGTCAAACCTGAAGTCCATCCTTGGGTCCGCTATAATAGGAGAAAACTGACCCGGGAAGAGTCCTCTCTCCTCAACCTGTTCTGAGGCAAGCTCCACTCCTTCCCCTCCCCACCCAACTCCCAACCCTCTCCACATGAACAGAGTCGTCTTAATGTTTCACTGACTCAAATATTTGCATCCTGCTTCCTCTCATCCCAGTAGCAGCGGAACTATTTGTAGGCAGAGTTACTTAGGAACTGCTACCTCCGAGGAAGCCCAGCTTGCTCTCTCCCTTCTCCCGATGGCCACAGGAGGAATTGCAGCTGAGTCACCACACAAAACACGGGTGCCACCGTGTGGCCAGTGACTGCAGCAGCAAACGTGTCAATCTCATACCCACTGGAGAATTTTAAGGTTTAAGGTCACATGATCAGTAAAACCTTGAAACCGTGACCAGACCAAAGGCTGGTGCGTTTGTTTGTTTGTTTGTTTGTTTGTTTGTTTTATTCCGGTAGCTCTCCCTTTCCTCACCTCCCTCTTTCCTACTCTCCTTCACTGCTGGGGGTGACCCTCTCATGCGAAAGCACCCACTTTAACAGTCAGCTCAGCATCAAAAAGTCCTCAAGAGACAAGGAAATGGAACAGCTCTTAAACTGTGGAACATCTGTCAGGGAGATGTCCTCTTCGCTGGGAACCCTAGGTCATCCTCACTTCTTTCCAGGGTCACAGTGTCGTCATGAAAGCTACAAGTGTCAAAGTACAAGTTCTAAGCCATCCCAAGGACAAAACTGATTGAAGTCTCCACGTTTCATTACTAGATATACATTTAATTTGGTTGATTGCAGCTGAGTTTCTTATGGCCTCAAATTCCAGACATATTCAAATCTAAAGTTTCTTCATTTCCCGAAGAGAAAATGTGGGCTGGGGTGGGACTATTGCTTATACACAATGCAGGAATAAAACCCCACTGTCCAGTTCTTCAGCCTTCGGTGGTGCCTTTGTCTCCACTGGCCTTCCTGTCAGCCAGGATGTTCCCCACCAAGTCTGTGAGCCAGCTCTCTTCCTTCCTCCACATCTGCTTTGGCTCAGTCTGCAGCAGATAGCTCTTGGGTGTCTGCTTTGTCATCCCAAACTGCTCTCAAATTCCTCTTCTACAAAGGTCTCCTCCCCACCCTCCCACCATACCCAGGACTTCTCTAAATGCTGTGTAGTGTTTAAAAAAAGCATTTGGGGTGGGGAAGAAAGTGTGCACAGGCAGACCAACTGCAGGTTCTTACATTTTTTATTATTATTTTATGTGCATGAGTGTTTAGTCTACACATATGTCTGTGTGCCACATGGATGCCTGATACCTGAGGAGACCAGAAGAGGGCACTGAGTTCCCTAGGACAGGAATTACAGATGGCTGTGAGCTGCTATGTGGCTGCTGGGTACTGAACCCCGGTTGTCCAGAAAAATAGCCAGGGCTCTGAACTGCTGAGCCATCTTTCCACTTCCAAAAGTTTAAAATAGACAACTTCTTTTTCCCCCCTCTTTTTTATTTCTTATTTCTCCCTCCTCTTTTTCCCTCCCCTCTAGCCCACACTGCCCTTGAACTCACTATGTAGCCAAAACTGGCCTGGTCTTGAACTCCTGATCATCTTGCCTCCATTGCCCAAGTGCCAGATGACAGTTCCATGCCACCATGCCCAGCTAAAAGTAGCCCGGGCTGCTGGGTTTATGCTCTTGATCCTCTTACCTTCTTCCCTTCCTCTCATCCTTTCCTACCCACTGCCACAGCCAGCAGCACCACTGTTACGGAGTATTCGCTTAAGATGTGTTACATTCATTTATGCTGTGGAATATTTGTTTAATGATGCAAGGTTGTGCTATGTTCTTTTATGTTATATTTGTTTAACTTTGCCTACCTAGAACACCTCACTGGTCTAATAAAGAGGTGGGCAGCCAATAGCGAGGCAGGAGAGAGAAATAGGTGTGGCTGCTAGGCAGAGGGAATAAATCAGAGGAGAAATCTAGGCTCAGAGAAGAGCAAGGAGTGAGAGAAGGAGAAGGAGAGGAGGACGCCAGGGACCAACCACCCAGCTACACAGCCAGGCACAGAGTAAGAAGGAAAGAAACATATGGAATAAAGAAAGGTAAAGAAGTGCAGAGGCAAAATGTAGTTAAAGAGAAACGGAATGATTTAAGTTAGAAAAGCTGGCGAGAAACAAGCTAAGGCCAGCCATTCATAAGTCTCTGTGTATTTATTTGGGAGTTGGATGGTGGGCCCCCAACGAGTAAAAAAACCAACTAAACACAACCACAGCCAATGCTTATATATATAATGCATATATATGTGCACGGTCTTGCTAAGCTCACCTTGAACTTGCAATCCTCCTGGCTCAGCCTCCTCAGTGTCTGTACCACCACACCAGGGCTTCATGAGTCTGAGGAGAGGTCTCATTTGGGATGGGGCTCACATGGTGATAGAGGGCAGGCAGGCTAGGCATCCTGAGGCTACTGAATGAGGCATTCCCATGAAATTTTACCATCTTCAGGGAAGGAAGAACAGGGCATCTGCAGCTCTTCGGGGATAGCCTCAGCTTTGTCGTGGGTAGTCCTGCTTGGATCAGCCATCACGATCACTAACTCTCTACTTTTCAACACTAAGTATGAAGACCCAAGAACAATTTTTTTAACTTTATTCCTTATTGTGTGACTCTATATAGTATATGTGTGTATGAGTACATGTGTGGGTGCCTACACACTTGTGTGTGCACATGCGTGGAGGCCGGAGGTTGGCATCAGGTATCTTATTCTATTCCTCCACATTATTTGTTGAAACAGGGTCTCTCACTGGGCCCAGAGCTCCCAATTGTCTAGACTGGCTGGTCAGTAAATTTAGGGAATCCACTGTCTCTGGGCCACCACGACTGGCTTGTAAAATGATGTTCTTTGCATGGGATTTTTACATCCTCTTTCTTCTATCCCTTTGTTGATTTCCTCTTATTGTTGCTAGATCTCTGAAGGGACACAATGGGTCCCTTCATTATTTTCTAAACATACGTGTAAACACATTTACAAGTGCTTACTGCTATGACTATCACATGACATTACATGTTCAAAAGGATCTCATGGTCTCTAGCCTATATTCATTGTAGTGAGGTGGTTTCCCTGTTCAGTCACAGCTCCTGAGATGATGGGGACAGAGACGGGGTCGCTGAAAGAGCTGATGTCCCTGACCCCACATGGCCCGACAGTGACAACTGAGATCCCCCACTGCTTTGTCTGTGCAATTGCATGAAGAGGCCGAGAAGTCAGCGGTAGCTAAGCAAGCTCAGGGCCCTGATTTCAGTCCCCTCAAAGTATAAGTAAATAAAGCACAAATATTCATTTTCTTCTAAGTCTGTTGTGAATCAGATAAAAACATTTCTGAATTGTACTATACTATGAGTGCCCCCCCACTACCAACTTCTCTCTCTCTCTCTCTCTCTCTCTCTCTCTCTCTCTCTCTCTCTCTGATGCAAAATCTCTTACAGCCCATCCTGCCTGGGAAGAGGGCCCACCAGGTGATGGAGAGTGGGATGGGCTGGGCTGGTATTATATGGAATGTGAAGTTAAAAGTAGTAACGTCCCTGATGTTACGAAACTAGCAGTTTAGTAATACCTCTTTAAAGAAAAGAGAACAAAGACAAAAACGTGGTCCCTTTCTGAAACATTGGAATTTTTCTCAAATTTGACATAACTCAGTTCATCTTTGATCCCTGATCAGTACATCTTTGATCCCTGAGTACTATAAACTGATCTGTGCTGCTTCTTTGTGTAAGAGTAACATACTAGCTGGCTTCACCAGCAGTATTCAAGAGCTGACCTTGTATCTGGGAATGTAGCTTGGTGGTTGAACAATTAGCACGCAGACTCCCTGGGTCCACTCCAGCACCCTTGAAGAGCAAACTTGTAAACAAAGGCCGCAGAGGAAACAACTCGAGTCTCTGTCAATGGGTGGATGAGTCAGCTGTGTGGGCTACATGTCCAACGGGCTTATTCCGTCTTCAGAGACAGAAAGCTTGATTCCTTCTACAGTGTGGATGAGACTGGACAGCAGCGTGACCCAGGGTAGAAAGAAGCCACAGGAAGACAAAGACTGTACAATTCTAGTTACGTAGCACACGCAGAGTGATCAGATTCATGAAGACAGGAAACAGAAAGGTGGTTGCTGGAGATGGGAGGCATTGTTAAGTGTGGTTAGCTGTAGCTTTGCAGGGGTCTGGAGTGGGTAGTGGGGATAGTAAGTGCATCAGTGAGACCATGCTGAAGTCACCACAGTGCACTTGAAATGGCTCAAGGGGACATTTTGTGAGATACGTGCATATTTCTAAAAGAGTTTTAAAATGTGTGTGTGTGTGTGTGTGTGTGTGAGAGAGAGAGAGAGAGAGAGAGAGAGAGAGAGAGAGAGAGAGAGAGAGAGAGAGTTATATGCACCTTCACATGTGGAGGCCAGAAAGAGGGCGCCAAATCCCTCCAAGCTGAAATTACAGGCATGTGCAAAATACCCAGTATGTGAGGTGAGTGCTGGGATCAGAACTCTGGAACCCATGCTTAGCAGCAAGTGCTCTTGACCCCTTAACCATGTCAGAAACCTCTACATTTGATTTTTTTTAACTTTTAATTTATTTTTTTATTTTTTTGAGACAAGGTCTTACTCTGTAGCCTAGACTAGCCTGAAACTCATGGCCGTCCTCCTGCCTCCCAATTCTAGGATTATAGGTATTGCCACCACATCTGACATTTATATGTTTTTACCACAATAAAAAAAGAAAGAAAGGAAGGAAGGAAGGAAGAAAGGAAGGAAGGAAGGAAGGAAGGAAGGAAGGAAGGAAGGAAGGAAAAGGGTAAGTAACCCAGGTGTGATATAGTCTTGTGATCCCAACACTTGAGAAATGGTAGCAGAAAGAGATCAGGACAAGAGTTTGAGGCCAACTCAGGCTACAGAAGACTGCCCCCAACCCCCCAAAACCAATAACAACCAAACCAAAACAACAACAACAAAACAGACCAAAAAAGGTAATAACATGTAAATGCGCAGCTAGGGTGCTTGCTTCCCCAGTTTCCCATCATAAGTGCTTTATGTCAGTAAGTGGATCTCTGTGGCTCCATGTGTCCGCTGACCTCATGTCTGAAGTGGTCGATGCTGACAAAATTGAAGCAGTTAGGAAATAGATGGCGACGGTAGCTTTCATTAAAAACTAGACCAGGCATTTGTCCAAGAAAGATGGCTGCTTTGTGAGCTCAGCCCTTTCAAAGGAAGAGCACAGGCTGAGAATGTAGCTGGAGAGAGCCTTGGCCTAGCAGACTCCAGGCCCTGATCCTGCACCCCCAACACAAAAACAGAACACAGGCAAGAAGAACCATCTGAGTGTTCAGTCATGTTCCTGGGCTTCTGGATGACTGGAATTTTTGGCAAATGAAAACCTCTCGCTAGCCAACATCTTGGGCAATCATTGGGTTCACTCCGTGCCTCAGGTAGTTCAAATAGCATCTCTCGCTGCAGATGAGGCAACCCTAGAGCCCCAAGCCGTAGAAAGAAGAACCTTTTGCCAGTCACGAGTAGGAAAGTAAAGCACAAACCATTCCCTGCCTCCCAGGCTGCACTCTGTATGTCACGTCTATATATCATGTTTCCTTCTATGGGATTTCTATGGGTCTCCATTTCTCTACCACACTCTAGAATGTTAGCTATCCTAATCATTGGACGAAAACTCTTTTGAGTGTTCCAGACAGTTGTTTATCTGGGTAAAGGTGTGCGATGAAAAGCTTCTGCAGGGGCTCTGAAGTTATCTGGAATCAAGGTCTGGCCGATCTAGACAGGAATCTGAGCATGTGATCTTTGAGGCTGGCCCCTCTGGGGCTCGGGTCCTTCTTCACAAACATGCTGACCTCCGAGTGTCTTTAGGAGCGCTCAGCGAGATTTGCCTGTGACTGGTAGGAGTTTCTATAACATAAAGGGGCAAAGCTCCCTAAGTCTTTCTTCTTCTTCTTTTTTTTTTTTGAGGTGGGGGCGCTCTTCACCCTTGTAGGAGATTAGAGCTAAGATTGGAGGTATTTTCATGACACACCAGGATGTTATCTGCCTTTCTTCACTACAAGTCTTGTGAGGCAGTGGCACCTCCAGAGACGATGGGACATGGATGATATTTGTAGCATGCTGAAAACAAACGCCCACGTGAGATATCCCCTTGCCTTCTGATGGGTCAGTTATTAAAGACATTTGTGAAACTCTTCAAAATAGTACTTTTTTGTTTATTTTTGTTTTGAAGCTATTGTTGCCCCCCCACCCATGGGAATTTTTGTCAAAAGTAATGAGTACCAGTGTTCATTTATATTACAAAATATTTTTAAATGTTTACTTCAAGTGGGCATAGCAATCAATCTACACTTTTAATCCTAGCACTTGTAGGCAGAGGCAGGATATCTCTATGAGTTTGAGGGCAACTTGGTCCACATAGAGGTTTTAAGCCAACCAGGGCTACATACTGAGATACTGTCTCAAAAAAAAAAAAGGTTAATTTCCATCTTCTGACATGGTAAATATTATCATATATAACCACATAAGCAAAGCCCTTAGAGAGTCGTATTAATAATAAACTGGTCCTAAGGGCAGTGGTTCTCAACCTTCTTAAGGCTACAATCCTTTGATACAGTTCCTCATGTGGTGGTGACTCCCAGCCATACAATTCTTTTCCTTGCTACTCCATAACTAATTTTGCTACTGTTCTGAATTGCAATGTAAGTATCTGTCTTTTCTGATGGTCTTTGGCAACTCCAAAGGGGTTGTGGCCCCCAGGTTGAGAACCTCTGACTTAAAAGGCAAGTATCACACAGTTACAAAGGTCACACACCTCTTTAAAAACATAAGTAAACATTAAAAGAAGAAAACGTCAGCAATCCCCTATGCCAGGAACAGCTGCTGCCTGGGTTCTACCCACAGTGAGTTTACATGAGGAGGCTTGGGGACTCAAAGCAGATTTGCTGGCCTTTGGCCCCGCCTCGAGACCTCAATTCTCCTCCAGCTACTTCTGCCTCTATTTTCTTTAGTCAATTGTTCTAAGTGTACTTATTAGTGGGTGTTCTTCATAACATCATAATATCACCCATCGTTTTCTTTGGCTCTAACTTTCTTTGTTGATACTGGTTGCCTAGTGGTGCATACCTGAAGTCCTAACATGAGAAGTGAGGCAAAGGCAGGGGGATTCCAGCAACTCTGAAGCCAGTCAGGTCTACACAGCTAGCTTCAGGCTGGCTACTTAGGAAGACACTATCTTAAAAACAAAGCAAAACACAAAGAAACAAACAATTCAATGGCCAGTTATCCACCACAGTGCCTCTCCTGTGGGCCTTGCTAGAGAGTGAGCATTGAGTAGGGGCTGTTGGACAAGTAGGTGGGGAAATCAGTTTTGGATGCCCCAAGGTCTTGCTGTATGCACGACCTTATACTAAAAATAATAAAATTTCCTCCCCCATAGTCTTTTTATGTAGCCCTGCTGACCTGGAATTTTGAACACACAGAGATTTTGTATAGATTTTTAAATATTTATTTCTTATTTATTTTTTGTATACACACACACACAAACGCGCACACCCACACATGCACGTGTGAGTGCATCTGTGCTCTCATACACCATGGTGTGTGTGCGGAGGTCATAGGATACCTTGATGGAGTCGGTTTCCCTTCACTGTGTGTGGGTTCTGAGGATCCAGCTCAGGCCTCAAGCACTTTACCGGCTGAACCATCCTGCCTGCTGGACTGTTTTTGAGACAGAATCTGGCACAGTGGTTGGTTTGGGAACTTTGCAGGCCCAGCTGAGCTCAGACGCCAATCGTCTTCCTGTCTCACAGCTTCCAGAGGACTGAAGTCACAGGTCTCATCTACCATGCCCAGCTTCTTTCCTTCTCCTTGGAACCCTGCTGAGGGCAGCTGGAGGTGGGCAGCGTGCTCAGAGTTGCACGGTCCTCTGAAACGGCCCTCCTTCTTATGACCAGGGCTTGGAATTTAACCACAGTGGAACAATTAATATCTATGTGGGCAGATGATAGATGAACACGGTGGGTCACGCGCATACAAATTGATACTTTTGTCATCTCAGACAGGAGGGAAGTTCTGACATGCTGCATGAATGAGCCTTGACCACATTATGCTAAGGGAAAAAAGCCAGCCACAAAAGTCTTCTATGTCACACCTGGGGACATCAATTCCTACAGAGGAATGGTGAATGCCACTGCGGGGTGGGCTGGGTAGAGCCCTGGAGAGCGATGGCAGCAGTGGCCACCTCCCCTTGTGAGTGTGCTTGATGTCCCTGAGCTGCGCTGTCCTTCACAGCCACAGTTTGCAAATGCTTTGGATTGTCACCAGTCTTTTTTCTAAAAAAAGGCCTGAGAACATCAAAGATCTTTCGTTTACGTGGCTCTCTCTATCAGCAGTTCCCATATCAGAAAAATCTTCTGCTTGCCTGTTTTGCTTTGTTGCATTTTGCTTTTGTGACAGAGCTTGCAATATCACACTGGATGGCCCCAGGTCTCATTCCTGCCTCTGCTTTGTAGATGTAGGGAGTCTAGGCCTATACTTTCTGCTATGTTTGTCCTGAGTTTATATTTCTAAAATTACGTCAAGATTGGTACAGCAAGTGAAATGAGATCATCTCAGATGAAGCCAGCGATCTGCTTAGGGTATAGGGCAGTTACCGCTCCCCTTGGTTCCAAAGGGATGGGACACTTTTACAAACATTTTCAGGGTAGTACCTCCTTTGCCTAAAAGTCAACTCACAGACACTATGACTTTCTGTTTTGTCTTGTTTTTTAATTTAGGAAGTACATGGACCTAAACATTTTAGCTGACTGCCCAGACAGGTGGTACACATCTTTAATCTTAGGACCGTGGAGGCAGAGGCAGGTGGATGTCTGTGAGTTCCAGACCAGCCTGCTCTACCTAGGGAGTTCCAGAACAACCAGGACCACACAGAGAGAGACATAGTCTGAAAAAATGAACAAAACTTTTTAGCTGGTCAGTTGTACTCAACTACCCACAAATGACCACAAATGCCGCTTCGCATGCTGCAACTGGTGATGAGCTGGAGAAGAGGACTTTCTATATTCAGTAGTTCAACTATTTTTAACCTGAAAACATCAGTTTTCTTTATAAAAATATTTATATATTGGTTTGTGTGTGTGTGTGTGTCACACTTGTAGAGGACAGAGGACAACTTGGGAGTCAGTTCTCTCCAGCCACCATGTTCTGGGGTTTGAACTTGGGTTACTGGGCAGCAAACACCTTACCCACCGAGCATTCTCATAGGTCCCGGCCTTTGCTTTTAAGAGAAGTAAATCTCTGTAAGGAGATCCCTTCAATTTAGCTAGAATGGATTAAGGGATAATGAAGAGACCTGCACGTGAAATTTAAAAGCAAAGTCTGTCTTCTCCTGCAGTACATAGATTTTTGCTAACTACATTACATGAACTAATAACAGTTGGTTTCCAGAGTGGCACTGAGGAAAATCCTTGCCTGGCAATATTACCTGGCTCAAATATTTCTGACCAAAGAAAACTTAGAACAATATTTGAAGGTTAACTTTTAAGAGATGGTTGGCATCAATTCTTGCCTTTAAGAACTCCCAGACAAGGTAAATCTCCCAAGTACTTGGATAACCTTTCAGACAGAAGCAGTCTGGTATACAAAACGACCTAGGTTTTTTTGTTGTTGTATTAGAATATAATTTAAAAAAAAATCAGAGCTGACTGACTAAAAAACTTTCAGTCTATTGGTGAATGAACTGTCAATTTGTAGGTAGGGTTTTAAATTATACCTAATTATTTTTGAAATATTTATTCATCTAAAGTACAGGAATGTGCCTTTACCCCTACCTGCAGATTTTCACATTGTCCAGACTAGCCTCAAACTTGACAGGTAGTCAAGGGTGACCTTGAACTTCTAATCCTCCTGCTTCCATCTCCCGGAGGACTGGGGTTACGGGTGTGCGCCACTGTGCCTGAGGTGTTTGGCTTTTTGTTTTTTCCACTTTTGTTTAACAATTTTACAGGAGAACAGTTGGGTTCATAGTTCCGGTTTATAGGCTCCAGAGAAGATACACATGTCTTAATTATAGTTTCTATTGGTAAAACCGTTCTCCAGTCCAATAACCGTTATTTTCCAGCTTCACACCATTTTCCACAAACCACTGTGACACCCAAAGACTTCCCTTGGAAAGCTAGGGATCTCAGTTGGCAGCCAGATCTGTCATCTGTGATAGCCAGAGAGAACACAGGCCAACCTCTCCTTCCTTAGAACAGGAACAGGTAAGAACCCACGTTAAGATGCCCCAGGTTGGCCTTTGGGACTACAGGGGTTTTGTAGTACTTGGAGAAACCACCTAAGGCTGCAAGCTTAACACCTGAAGAACCCTAGAGGAAAACTCTGAAGTTCGGTTTTGCACAGGGCAAAAGAGGGATCTTTGGACCATCCCTTGAGTCTTTCTGGATCAGCAGGAGCTGAGCATCTATGGGGGCTGACAGTGCGGTCCTTCTCTGTGTACCTTCACACTGAGTTGGGTGAGACTTCACAAAGCCTCTACTAATATTAAGGGACATCAGACAGAGCCAGTCTCACCTTTAGACTGTAATGACAAAGGAGGGTGGTTCGTTTAGGGCATGGGCGAGCTCCAGGCTCCTGGACTAGGAGCTGGGGTGCGTTCATAGGTAGATCTCTTTCAGGTGCATGTTGAAAACCCTAGTTCTAAGGATTGAAAGTATGCAAGACATTTATTGTGTCACCTAGTGGCATGCTGGAGGACTCAGCTGGCCTTGAGCTGGTGTCCAGGCTTTCTGCTCCCCTCGTAGCCATTCCTCTCCCTTGGCCGGCCCCATCCTCTCCCATTTTGCAGAGATGCACATCAGCAGGCCTGAGGTCAACCTTCCACTAGGCATCCCAGATGAAAGGCTCACCTTTTCCATCTCTAATTTGGAAAATTCCAGGGAGAAGCTGGGTGAGGCTAGGTCCCATGCCAGAAGGTACAAAGAATTCTAAGAGATAGCCTCAGGGGAAGGCGGGTTTCTAAAAGATGGCAAGAAAAGGAGGCAGGGGGAATGCTGGTCCCAGAAGGAACCAGAATAACAGGCAGTTTTGTCCCAAAGCCCAGGAAATGGTTTTTAACATCATCCTTCTCTAGTTGATATTCCTCCTTCAATCAGTGCTTTGAGATTAAAAAAAAAATCTTTTGGTTACTTAATGATCTTATAAAAATTAACTCTGATCCTCCTTGGGCCTTACTTTAAATATCCTCTTTATAATTTCAACAATATAGCTTAATAATACCTATTTACTGAGGTACTTATAAGCATTAAAGGTATGATACCTAACTCACAATGAGTGTTAATAAGGCTTCTCCATAAAGAGACCAGGAATGGCTGAAGGAGGGAATTAGACTCTGGAACACTGATTGAAGCAGATTCTGGAAGGACAGTTGTAAGTGTGGAAGAAGTTCCTGCACTGGGTAGAAACCAGAGGTCATAGCTAGGGAGAGCCATCAATACCAAGAGTGACTGAGAGGTCCTGAACCAGAGCGAGGCTCACACTATGATTCTCCCCGTTAATATGATTCTTATTTGACAATAGCGAACATGGCTGAGACCTGGGTTATAAGTCCACCAAGAGTGGGATGTTGCTGGAATGTAATGGCTAGCGATTTGGTGCAAGAGACGGTTCCCACCCCATGCCTAGAGCATCACTGTTACACCCATGGAATAAGCCAGAAAAATCCCCATAGACTGGTTGGTGGCAGACTGACAGGGACTGTGAGAGGAAGGGCTTCTAACCACATGGCTTAAGGCAGGTTCCTTGTCCAGGGAGGTTGCAGACATGGGAAGGGGACACAGAGACTTCTGCCTGCACAGAGGCTGACCCTAACAAGCCAGGATATCTGGCCTATCAGGGTCCCCTGCAGTTCTGCCCCTGGGAAACTTGACCATGCAGTTTTGTTTCTCTGAGGTTTGATCTCCTTATTTGTGAGCAAGACATATAAGAGCAGAACCTAGGTGAACGTGGTGGCCGTGCCTGCCAAGGAGGCATAGTAGGGGCTGGTAGAGATGCGGTGAGCACCACATATAAGTTAGGGAAATGCCCAGTATGGCATCTGATTCATTGAGAGAGCTCAGTCAAGGGAGGTTACTCTGGCTAATGCTGCCATTAGTCACGTTAACACACTGTGTGTGCTGCTCCCTATAAGCCCGACGGTTGAGAGAGGGAGGAGGCAAGGAGGGCCAACAGTTTAAAGCGAGCCTCTGCTCCATAGTTACTCTGAGACCAGCATGTGCTATAGCAAAGTCAGTAAGCAGAGGCCAGGATTCGCAAGTTGAGATCTCATCCTTAGAATATGGAGCTCACTCCGCTGTCATCGTCGGACCAGTGCTCGGGACAGGGATGAGTCTGACACCTGCAGCTGGGGCCCAGCAGGGCTCCCTGTGAAGAGGAGAGCAAACCGCCTCAGCTCAAAGCAGATCCTCGCTGGGAAGCCAGCAGAGATCCATGCCCACAAGGAGGGGCAATCCCACAAACAGTAGGATTAGGGTTAAGAAAACAGCATCTACATCCGGAATATACAGAACAAACGAGTCTGAGAGGACATGACAAAATGTAGTAGTGTGAATCCCTAAAAGTTTGCCTTATGAATTAGCAACAAAGACAAAAAAAAAAAAAGATGTTGATTTTATTTTGTCATCATAAAAAATGTTGGTGCCGAGCTATACAGATAGGAGTTCTGGAATGCCATTGAGATGAGAAGTCATGTGTTTTAGAACAGTGTCGGAAGGTATTGGAAGGGCATGTTAGAAGTTCTGAAAGATGGATAAGGTTTAGACATGGCAGTGGGAAAAGATCCACCAGAGAGGGGCTTGATGTCCAACCCAGGCTGGCCTTGAACTCACAGAGACACTCTCGATTTGCCTTCTGGAATTACAGCCTACACCAGGACCCTGAGCTATACTGAATTTCTTGATGTCTTGATTCTCTTTTCTGACTCCAGAGCCAGCAGACAACCCAGAACACAGGAGAGGAACTGGGCACCCTGGTGTCCTGAGGATATTTCTAGAGGAAAGAACTCACTGAGGACATCTTGAGGAAGAATTGAATTAATCAGAAGGCTTGGTACACTAACGAATTAGGTTGGTAGGATAGCATTCAATGTTTCTGGTTCAGGGGATGTTAGCTGTCTAAAAACTATTTCAATAATTTCCACTATCACCATGGAGTCTGTGTCTGCCTTCTCTCACGCACAGGCAGGATGAATGGTGGGAAATTCATCTACTGTGACTCGGTAGTTCTTGGACTTGACCTACAAAACTACCAGAAGAAAAAAGAAAACGATCTGTACATCTTCCCAGGACATTTTCCCCCTTCCACCATCACTTTAAGTTAGACATCCTCTTAAAATAAAAGAGGGGAAAGTTCAGAAGCATCCCATAGAATATTCATCACATGGCTGGCACCCTGAGAAGACACAGGCTGCTCCTACCTGTCCCTAGCAGAAAGCATCTTGATTTTGATTGGACGGTTGCCAGAGTCATTAGCATAGTGTACCCTGACCTGGCTTAGGGAACAGCGTCCACTCCGAGGTGACCAGAGCCTGCAGGACCTGAACCAGAGCTGACACTTGGATGACGCCTGGACGAGAAGCCTGAAGGGAGGACTAAGGAGCAGAAGGTAGAAAGTGTAAATGACTCATGGCCACAGGCCTCTAAGACACGGCTTTATTGTCCCAGCTCAAGGTCTGTGAAAAACGATGAAATGATCAAGACACTTTAAAAAAAGGGGGGGAGGGAATCTTGACAAGTTTTGATTTTTTTTTATTTTAATCCTGGGGAAAGATTGAGTTTACTTATTGAAGGGATAAAGCTGTTTTTTCAGTATTTTGTTCTTAACTTTTTAGGGAAATACTAAATTAACGCTTACTCCATAAAAGTGTGTGTCAAGGAGGAATGGTTTTTAAAGTCTTAAAAATAACTATAATCTTTCAGAGTAAAAATTTTATTCCCCTTCTCTTAATTTAAAAGCAAGTATCTAGCCTCAGCTAAGAACAGTATTTTTAGGTTTTGACAATATAGATCTTTTTTTCAAAGGCTTTCTTTTTATATCTGTTCTGTTTTATGTAAAGTGTGCTATGGATCATATCTATTCTAATTTGCTAAAACCAAGTTTCGGCTAAGAGAGTTACAATTGTGACTGTGACTTAATATTTACATCTTCTGTATTTGTTACTTAAGCTATTGCAATTAGGGTATCAACCATTTTTTTTTTCAGCAGCTCAATAGTTACTTCCTAAACGTAGAAATTTACTTAGAAGTTACAGACAATGAGCCGTGGCTGAGACTCAGTGGTGCAGCGTAAGGCCCCAGTGTCAATCCTCAGCACCACAGACTCAGGAACAAAAATAAGAAAGACAGACCCCCTCAAGTATGTATGTAGTTGAATGCCTGCATTTGCTTAGGGGAAGGGACTTCATGTTTCTCGGGGCTGTTACCACGGGGCTGTAGCTGATCTTGGAAAGGTGAGGAACAGTACCTGGGAGTTTTTCTATGAACATATTTCTTAATCTAAATTGCTATGGGGATATATCCTAGGTTCACTGTGTATCTTTATGTAAATTTACATCATTTATGTAGCTATTGGCTCCAGACAATAATTGTTCTAAAGGCTGTCATAACGAAGACATCTAGCAATGAGGAAGGAAACCCAAACCTGAAGGGAAAAGCTGTGGCCAGTGTCTTGGAACCCTAGACAAGTCCACTGCAGCAAGCCTGGTGGCTTCGGCAGTTTGTTTTTCGTTAATAGTCGGTACTTGCAAAAATGTCAGGACTTGCTATTTCTGGCGGACAGGTGATAAGTGGATTTTTCTATTGTTTTACTTGCTTTTTGCTTTTATTTTAACATTTATGAGTGTGTGTGCACCAGAACAGAGGTCACAGGACAACTTGTGGGAGTTGGTTTTCTCCTTCTGCCATGTGGGGTCCAGGTACTGAACTCAGATCTTCAGGCTTGGTGGCGAACACCTTTACCTGTTCAGCCACTACCGCCCTCCTTTGACACAGTCTCGCACTGTAACTCAGGCTGGCCCTGAACTCGTGGCAATCCTCCTGCCTCAGGCTCTGGGGTACGAACCACCACACATCTGGCTTCACAGTTTTTAATCTCTTAAATCATCAGCGTTACTATCATCTATTTTCTTAGCTTTGGAAAACAAGCCCCTGGGCTGCTTGCGTGGACAGACAGAGTTTCGAGAGCGAGAGTGTGACCCAACCTTATCATGGAACTGGGCAACTTTGATCCTGAAGACAAAGAGATACTGAGCTGGGATATAAATGACATGAAACTGCCACAGGTATGTGCCTGCAGGACTGCCCCTAGCATGTGGCTCTGAGGGCTGACAATTAACCTGCCAGGTTCTAGAAGGGAACCTGTGGGGTCCTAGCTGAGAAACTACTTCAGAGCTTCAACCATACAACCAACTGTATCTCCCCTCTTCAAGGGGAGATGTAAGGCCTAGAATCTGGGTACCTCTTTCTTTTCTAGACACCCCAAGAATAAACCGAGCTAAAGAAAGTACTGTTTTCTCCCTGTCGAAGCTGGCTCGCTCAGTTTAGCTCTCAGTTCACAGTATTTGCCAGGGGACTGACTTCTTGTAACACATAAGACCCCATAGTACCTCTTTGCTGTAGTACTTTTAACAGTTAACCCTGGAGCTGGAATATCTGAGCAGTGGTGCCCTTGGGCAACACAGGCAGTCTTGAGGGAATGGCTCAGAGGTGGCTTCTATTCTAGCCAGGACTGAGGGAGCGAGAGGAGAGAGAGAGAGAGAGAGAGAGAGAGAGACTGGGTCTTACTCAGCTGCCTAAGTTAGCATTAAATACCCCAAAGGAATTCAAATTTGCCTTGATCTCACAATCCTTTTGTTTCTACCTCCCAAGAGCTGTGATCACAGGCCCAGCTAGCAACTGATGTCTGAATTCTAATTCAATGGAAAGCATTAATTCAGACCAAGTTTCCATGTTTATCATTCCTAACTATCTTGTCCTCTCTTCCTCGTGTTTAAAGATACTTTGACTGAACGTTGTTTAGAAAAGTGACTACAAACTCTAAGCCCGGAGTCCACTACTACCAAATGTCTGTCTCAGTTCACGACTTTTCTGGGTTCTCACTCTAATGGACACTTCTTTTTGCGTCTTTGTTTTCTCTTAATTTCCCCCTTGAGATCTCCTTTGGTGGATGTGGAGAAAGCTGGAAGGCAGAAAATAAGCCCATTCATTCAAGGGGGCAAACAAGCCATCACTAAGCCAGGCAAACATCCATTTTCCAGACTTGCATTGGGAGTTGCTCTTGATTTGTACTGCAATTGCAATAGCTGTCTTAGGGAACTTTAGAGTCAATTTTAATTGCTGTTGGCTCAATGGCCCATATTTCTCCCTATTTTTAATTTCATGTTTGCACCCCGAGAATGTGAGCTGAAG
Source organism: Ondatra zibethicus (assembly GCA_004026605.1). Taxonomy (NCBI): domain Eukaryota; kingdom Metazoa; phylum Chordata; class Mammalia; order Rodentia; family Cricetidae; genus Ondatra; species Ondatra zibethicus. The sequence goes on along the minus strand of PVIU01011979.1, from coordinate 36,435 downwards.
ATAATATCTACAGCTGAGGTCAGCAGATATGGAAGAACTTGAAACTGGCAGGCAGGGCAACCCTGTGTCCTCACAAGCATTTTTCCAGCTGTGCTGGTGTATGCCTATAACCCCACCACACAGGAGGCAGAGATGGGGAAATCACCACAAGTCCGAGGCTGATCTTAAAAAGAAAAGAAAAAACATACAATTTTCCTGGATGGAGGATTCATATCCTTCATCAGCTCTGTAAACAAAGAGAAAGAACAATTTCCCTGGAGGGACACTCAGGGCCCGAAAGCTCTTGTTCCAGCATGAATTTCCATAGCATTCTTGACTCCTTAGGCCACTGCACAGGAAAGTCCACGGCAAACACGTATACTCTTGCTCTGGAAACAGACCCCCTGCAATTACTGAACAGGTGAAAGGCTGCTTAGGAAAAAGTGATTCGGCTTGTAAAACTCAGGGCAGTAATTAAGAGTACAAACATCCTTTAGTCTGAGTAGACATGACCCCATCCAGATCTGGGTTGATTTGAACTCCAAAATCGTATCTACAACTAGCTAAGGTGAAAAATGAAACATCTTGGAAAGTTTTCAGCGATGGGGCTTGTGTGTTTCAGAGCAATCTGAAGGCAGAGGGTATCCAGTGAGAAACTGAGGATCTGGAGACAACAGCCCTGGACTTGAGTTCCAGCTGTACCTCTCTCTACTTGTAGGGCCTCCGAGAATTATCTGCCTCTCCTCAAATCCCTTTTCCTCCTGAAAATGCTGCAGCATTGCAGTGGTCTCTTCTATACCTATTGATTCTGGTAGCCAGGGATTCCAGAACTGTCAGTCTGGGCCCGGTGGGTGGTTTCATTTATTTGTTTGTTCATGTTTATTTATGTTTCTTCCTCCCTCCCTCCCTCCCTCCCCTCCCTCCCTCCCTCCCTCCCTTCCTTTCAGTGTTTATGAGTGTTTTGCCTGTGTGTATGTCTGTGTACTATGTACATGCCTGGTGCCCTCGGAGGCTAAAAGAGGGCAGTGGATTCTCTGGAACTAGAGTTATAGTCAGTAGTGAGCCAAGTAGGTGCTGGGAATTGAACACAGTTCCTCTGGAACCATTGAACCATCTCTCAAGTCCTATTTATTTAGGTTTTTGAGACAGGGTCTCACTCTGGAATGGGCTAGAACTCCCTTTGTAGCTTAGGTTGGCCTTGAACTCATAGAAATCATCCTGCCTCAGTCTCCCAGCTAATTGGAACTGTATAGCTTTGCCTAGCTAGTCTGGAGTTCATGTCATAGACCGGGCTAGTCTCGAACTGGTGACTTCTGCCTCCTGAGGGGTGGATTACTGCTGTGGGCCCACATGCCCAGCTTTCTCTCTCTCCCAAGACATTCACCGTGGTGTCAGCCCAGAAACACAGGCTCTTGACTACACTATCATGGATGGAAGTCTTATTCCAGGACAGCGTACCACACCAGTTGCACTTTCCCATTCTATTCCCCTTAAATTACATTTGCACCTGCAAAATTAATCACTGTGGAGTCTGTGTGGTCCAAGCAGCAAATGTCCAGTGTTGGTCTTGTCTTACTTTCACTCGGAATGTGAAATGGTTCCAGAGAGTCTTACACTTGTCCCACAGACTGTGACAGCTGAGAGACAAAATTGTAACATTTTTTTCCTTTTTGACTGAAAATTGGGGAGACTCTCCATGCCCTTTTCCATTAAACAGCATTCATTTCCCAGGGCACAGACCGTCCGCTCTTGTCACAGCTGGTTTTCCTAAGCTGAAGAAGGGTTGTTCTAGTAACATCACAGACAGTTCAAGCACTTTATTGCTGGGCACTGGGCAGTTGCCAGGTCAAACCCATGGCCAAAACAACGCTAAGACATTTACTCACGTGTTTCCAATCTGGCTGTTTTGTTGGTGGTGGTTTTGTTGTTCCTGTTGTTATTTTGATTGTCTGTTTGTTTTGAGGCTAGAGCTCACTGTGTAGCCCAGGCTGGACTTGAATTCACTATGTAGCTCAGGGTAGCTTTTGCCCTCACTGAGATTTCAGGTTTCATGATACCTAACTAATTCCATTTTGATTTGTAGTACTGCGGGCAAACGCAGGGCTCCATGCTGCCACTGAGCTGTACCGTCAACCCAGTTCTAAGGCTTGAGTTCATAGGGAAAGCGTTCTTTATAGCAGTGGAGTCGGGTATGAAGGGGCTGTAGCTCCAATTAGTTCATGGCTGGACCAAGATTTTACCCGGCAAAATTTCTTCTGCCTTCACAGAGGATGAGCCCCAAATTGTGGCTGTCTGAGCTCTCTATAGAGCCAGGTACCTGCGTGTAATCACAATCAATCAGATGTGCAGAGGTGCTGAGGAGGCAACAGGCAAACCTGATTCTGGATTCTTCATCAATTACTATTGTACTGCATGGCTAGGTCAGGTTGTCTCTCATGCAGACACTCGTAACTTCACCCTCTCTGCCTACCTCCTACTTGACCCCCAAGCCCTCCTGGGACAGTTCCAACTACATGGACACCCATGGTTATTGGAGGAGACCTTGTTGTTAGATCTGGGGTTCTACCACCCCGAGCTTCCAGTGCAATGGCAGTGGGGGCATTCCTGCCTCTGTGATGATGGGCTCTCGCCCATCACACATCTTTTGGTGGTAGGAGCGGGGAAGGGAAGGGAGAAGAGAGGAGTTGGAAGTGAAAGAGAGCATGAAAGCTGGAACTTGACCTAGCAATATGGAACTTCATTTCTCAGATGGGAAATAGCAGGATTGCTAGCAATTCCTGATGCAAATACCTGTGTTGAAGCATGACGACATTTAGAATTCCATCCATCTATAGTTGGCCCAGAAGAGGCAGATTCACTTCAAAAAGTTATCTGTAGGTTCAAAGTGAGAGTCTATTTTGTTGCCTTCTGCTACTATTGCCGTTGTTACAGGGTTTTACTATGTAACCTTGGCTGGCCTGGAACTTGCTATGTAGACCAGGATGGACTTGAACTCATAGAGCTCTGTATACTTCTGACTCCTAGATGCTAGGATTAAAGGTGTGTGCCACCACACCTGACATTTTGTTTTGTTTTTAGTAACATATAATTTTCCTTTAACTGATTCTCTTAAGGTGGGTTGAAAAGCTGGGTATGAGTATTGTGTTGTATTTCCATGATCCTAGCAAAAAGCCAGCCTTTGCTACATAGTGAGTCGAAAACTAACTTGGGCTAGATGAGCCCTTGTTTGTGTGTGTGTGTGTGTGTGTGTGTGTGTGTGTGTGTATTTGATGTCCTTGTTCTATTTGGCGATACTAATATAAAAGATTAATGCATAGTAAGCTATTTATGCTGGAAGACAATTGCTTTATACAAGAGTAGACTATACTATCGGCTGGTGGTGGCGCAGGCCTTAAATCCCAGCACTTGGGAGGCAGAGGCAAGCGGATCTCTGTGAGTTCTAGGCCAGCCTGGTCTACAGAGCGGGTTCCAGGACAACCAAAAAAGCTACACAGAGAAATCCTGTCTCAGAAAAAAAAAAAAAAAAAAAGAGTTGTCTATACTAAGAATGAAAATGAATTTAATGTACTAATCTATGTAAAATTTTGGCTTTCTTTTTCTTTTTTCTTTTCTTTCTTCTTACTTTTTGAGATGGTCTCTCACTGTAGCCCAGGCTGGCCTTGGCCTGGAAACAGCCCTTAGGACTCAGCCTTCCAGCTGCTAGAATTACAGGTGAAAACCACCTCACCTTACTCATAATGTGACTATTTTGATATCTTACTAAAGAATTTGATTTTATTAGTTTTATATAATAGTAATACATAATTTTTATGATAGCCTATTAAAACTCCAAATGACTAAATTAAATTAAAACAAAGGTCATATAAAGAGTGTCCTTGTGTTCTCATACAGCTAAGAGGTACTGAGTAAATTATAGGATTAAATTTTCTTGTAAAGAAGTATACAAAGAAGTCATAGGAATATCAATTAAATTCCTAATGATGCTGCCCAAGAGATGATAAAATATAGATTTGTTAGATGTGACAGGTTGAAAAACTTAAAGATGTTCCCTTTCAATTATAAACTTCTTAACCAAGAGCAAAAACAAAGAGTTACTCATGAAAAGTTAGAAATTAAAGTAAACAAAGTGTCTAAAAAGAAGAAAGCGTTTTATAAAAAGTTAGAAATTAAATTAACAAAGGTTCTAAAAAGGAAGAAGCATTTTTCTGGGAATTGCCAGCAAGGTTAAGAATCAGTGTTCTCGGTTCTAAAACTTCATGTCCCTGGCAGAGAATTATATGTCTTCCACTAATGCCCTCCTCGTGCTCTTCTGGTTCTTGGACATCTGGAGCATCTGGAGCCACCATCGACCCAATTTTAATATAAAAAGTTGCTAAGCATTCCACTGAAAGTCCAGGCAAACGACAGACTAAGTAAACAACAGCAAGAGAAGAGCCGCATGGGCTCGTGTTTCCCTCTCCGAGACTCCTCCCTTCATACACTACTGCCTCACTAAGGGAACTAGAAAACAGGGTGCCGGGTGCCATTTGGGAAGAGATAGCTTCAAAGACGTTGAGAGTCACTTCCTCCTCACACATATGAAGCCTTTGCTTTGGTCAGAACGTGAGAGGGCTCTTGTGGATACATTCCACTTCTCCTGACTCATGGCTCTGTAGTTCTGACCTTGGCAGGAGTGGGTGTGGGGGGCGTTTGCACAGAAATCCCTGCTTTCCTCTAAGTATCTGACCCCCTTGTCTCTCTTCGTCTTGATACCTGTTGGTCATAAAAGAATAGTACAAATCAAATCCACAAATTCTTTATAGATAAAATGATTAAAGGCAAATATATAGTTTAGTGTTTTAATCGGCATTTTAATTATTTCAAAAGTAAAATACTTAGAGCTGGAGAGATAGCTCAGAGGTTAAGAGTGCTTAGTGCTCTTGCAGAGGACTCACGTGCACACACCACTCTCCACACAAACACATAACCAAAAACTAAAATAAATCTTTTAAAAGTGAACTAACGTAATTCTGCTATGCTTTTCTAAGATGGAAATCTGGAAAGCATTGATTACACTTTCAGTGAGAAGGAAAAAGGAAGAAAAGATGGCAGGTGTTGAGGTTATAGGGGGCTCCTCATGTGGACCCTGAACCACATCAAGGCCATAGTCCCCACGAAAGAGCAGATAGTCCGGCTCAGCTTCCCTGCCTGTGCTTTCCAATAGAGCGCGCTGGGCCTCAAGGGATGCCCCCAGCAACACAGGCCTTGATTTATCTAGCCCCTTCCTTTAGGGCAGAAGGCTAACCCAGGGGGAATGCTCACACATCCTGGCACTGGTGCTTGTCTCTGTCTCTCTTCAGACATTCCTTGGCTTTGCTTACTTACGTTCTGTGTTGTATATTCTTGTAGGAAAAGCAAAGGGTTGGTTGCTTGATTTCTTTTCCTGGTTTTCCCAGAGTCTTCTATCATGACCTTTGAGAATCTTCTAAATGAAAACTGTTCTTATTTCTATGTCAGGTCTCTGAGAGTCATGATGATGGGCACAGAGTCAACCTAGGATGACTCTCCTTCTAGGAGCGAGGCAGGATCTCTCACATGCAACATCAGTCCACAATTGTGGGGCCTGACAAAATGAGCCACACCCAGCAACTACATTTGTTTCCTGCCCACAGCTTGCCAGAGGCTGTGACAAGTATTTTACACGCATGGTGTTTAATCCTCAGAACTCCTGCAGTAGGAGAGTCTCATCATCCCTATTTTACACATGCAGGAACAGAACAGCAAACAAAGTGACTTATGCTCTGAGAACCTCTTTTTAGGGTGATTATTTTGTGCTTCAAAATTTCACATGAAATCTGCCAGCACAGCTGCTTTGCAGTACCTGGGCGGCCGCCACCACCCACTGCTGCCAGTCTCTAGAGCTGCTTCTCTTGCCGAATGGGAACTCAAGACCCCCTGAGCCACAGCTCTGACCTTGTGCAACGGAGTCCAGTTAGGTGTTCACGTGCAGGAAATAGGGCAGTGCCGGGTAAGCACGCAGGCTCATCCGGAGTCCTCTGTGTGTCTGGGGGTAGAGGGCAACAAGGAAACTGCCCATGGAGGGAAACGTGGGCTTCCAGACCTCTCTGAACCAGAGCTCTGCGTTGCCTATCTGGTGACTGTGATTCCCAGCATGGCCACCAGTGTGGTGTGAGTCATTATCTCACTGTGCTCTCCATAGTCATTAGGAAAGAGCGTGGTGAGACTACTCCGCCCCCAAAATTCTCACTGAGAAATGGCCACTACTGTTGTCACCAAGGGTTGGAGAAACAGCAGAATTTAGAAGTGCTAAGTGCTATCTCATCTTGCTGCAAGAGACCAAATGCTTGACAGACACAGCAGACGCTTTGCTACTATTGTGCTGCCAGTGGTTCCCAACCTTCAGGTCGCGACCCCTCTAAGGATCGAATGACCCTTTCACAGGGGTCACCTAAGACCTCAGAAAGCACAGATATGCTATGATTCATGTCAGCAGCAAAACTATAGTTATGAAGTAGCAATAATTTTAATTATAATAATAATAATTTTATGGTTGGGGGTCACCATAACATGAGGAACTGAATTAAAGGGACACAGCATTGGGAAGGTTGAGAATTACTGTTAGTGTTCCCAGATTCCACCACCAGGATTAAGTTCAGGTAAGGCTCTTCCAATGGCCTCTTGTTCTGGCCCAGATATCTTTTACAACTATTAACTCTACGGCGGTGGACGGGTGGGTTTTCTGGATGAAACTATAAACAGAATCTTTGTGTTTCTGTCAGAACGTGAAAAAGACTGACTGGTTCCAGGAGTGGCCGGACTCCTATGTGAAACATATCTACAGCTCAGAGGACAGGAACGCCCAGCGCCACTTGAGCAGCTGGGCCATGCGGAACACCAATAACCACAATTCCCGCATCCTCAAGAAGTCGTGCCTGGGCGTGGTGGTGTGCAGCCGGGACTGCTCCACCGAGGAGGGCCGCAAGATCTACCTGAGACCCGCCATCTGTGACAAAGCCAGGCAGAAGCAGCAGAGTGAGTGAAGCAGGCTTGGGGACATCAGCAAGGAGGCCGGGAGTCTGCACAGATGCGCCAGCCAGGGTGAACATGCCCCAGGGACCCAGTCAACCTTCCCACTGGAGTTAGGTGACAGGAGAGGCATTCTGATGGAAAACCCATCTCCTCCATCTCTGCCTGCAAGGCCTCCCATGTGCACTGCCACCTCATGAAGGCCCCCATTGGTTCGGAGAGAGATGGGCTCACAGAAAGTTCAGCAGAAATTAGTTCACAGACTTGCAGGGCACCTGAGTCCCCTGGGAGATCTCAGTGAACACAGTCTTTGGGAGTGGCACAACTGAATTTCTAAACTCAACTCTGCCCATTTAGATTTGTGCCCGTATTACCCATGGAGATGTTTGCTCTCTCTTCTCTATATCATACACATTGGATTGTGAAATAGATGCTCCCAGTCTTCCCGTGCCTTAACCCACCTTACACCTCAAGTTACTTCGTGTTCTTTCCCAGTGTGTTTTCCAAACTTCCTCTCAATCATTTACAACCTAGTGGAAATTTATTGACGGTGTTCCTTCTCTCCCATGTGGCTTTACCCCTTAAATCTGAGTTACTAATCATGAAATAAAATACTTTTTCTCCATAAAGAATACTTAATATTAGGAAATAAGTAGGGGGAACTTTGGTTCTTCGGAGTGCTTTGAGCTGTAAAATAATCGCACTCATCCGGCAGCTGTTGAGTGTATCCATGTGTGAGCCCAGCTGGCCATTGGTAGAGAGAATGCTGGTCACAGATCAGATCCAGCTGAGGGAAGCAGCAGAGGCGGTGGGGGGAGGTTCCTCTCCACTATCCTGAAACCAACGCTGAAAGCCAGCAGGGCAGCCCAGACTCAGCCGGGTGGTCCAGTCAGCAGCTGCCTTCCTTGCTTCTTCTAGGGAAGTGCTGTCCCAACTGCAATGGTCCTCTGAAGCTCATTCCCTGCCGGGGCCACGGGGGCTTTCCGGTCACCAACTTCTGGAGGCACGACGGTCGCTTCATATTTTTCCAGGTTGGATTTGAGTTATTTACTCGACTTCTCTTTCAGGCGCCAGGTGTCTATCATGTTTTTTGCAGAGGAATTTTATCAGTGGTTGGGAGTGTAGGGGTCTATGAGACTGTGCCCACCCTCTGGGAAAGCAAATGCCCACGTGCCCTACTTCACCAGAAGTGGAGCCCTGGAAACCCAGGAAGGCTGAGTGCCTCCACCCCTGAGGAGAGGGGAGGCCTACCATTCAGCTCGTGGCCTTCCACAGCCCCAGCTGACTCAGCACTAGCTCTGCACACAGAAGCAACTTGATTCCTCCCAGAAACCCCGGCTTTCTGCAAGGGTTGTAAGGAACGCTAGTGGGGCCCGGATGTAGACAGGTGAGGAGTGGGCTCTCCTGTCAGACTGTTGGAGGGTTGACAGACCAGCTCTCCCAAGCTGTGACTCGGCTGTTCCCACAGCAGCTGAACTTTAGCTACCAGCCAGTTAATGCTAGCTCAGGCAAGTGCTAAATGTTTCACTCCCAGCTTGGCTGTGGAAATCCAGCGCCACTAACTAAGAGAGGTTATCTAGATGGCACCCTTTCTCTAGGCCTCACTAGTTTCTTACTCTGTCAACTGGAGAGATAATAACAGTATGTATGTAAGCATTGCACCAAAGATGAGCGTGATTAGCACACACCACGAGGACACCCTAGGAGGCAGACATAAGGAAGAGACCTCACAGGACAGGAGGCAGGCATGAGCGCAGCGGCCTTGCTAACACCAAGTCCCAGGAGATGACAGGATGGAGAACAAAAGCTATGCCCCGCGAAGTGCAATCCAGTTACTAAGTTTTGCTTCATTTCTACTACTTTGCCTCTCTCTCCAGTCAAAAGGAGAACATGACCATCCCAAGCCAGAGACCAAGCTAGAAGCAGAGGCGAGAAGAGCAATGAAGAAGGTGCACATGGCATCCGCCTCTGGCTCCTTGCGGATGAAGGGGATCCCGGAAACTAAGGTCAGCTGCCCTAAAGGTGCTCACCCATGATGGAGGCCTCACCCCTGCAATGGGTGTGGTAGATGGCCCCAGTCCTTTACTGACCAATGACAGCCACAGACATTCTTCTATCTGACCTATCTATAAGCAAGCATCCACTAGACAAACTAAATCTGAGATTTTACCCTTAATATTTTTTTCACCGCATTTGAAAAAGGCTTGCAAATATTCAGTATGGTCATAGACTCATCATAAGTTTTAAAGAGGAGCTTGAATCAGTATCTAATCTGTATTTGGCAACTCTATATTTTAGTTCCAATAAACTCAGAATTGATCAAAATAATCTTCACAAAATGTTATCAGCCTTATGCTTTTGCAGTTTTTATTTTCAAGTTTCCATATCCCCAGAACAGATTGTTTTCTTAGCTTTGTCAAAATAATCAGATGGTCTACAGCCATATGGCCTGAATGTGTCTGAGCAGTTTCCTCTAAGTCAGTGGCTCTCAACCTTCCTGATGCCGTCATGACTCTAATACAGCTCCTCATGCTGTGATGAGCACAAAATTATTTTCATTGCTACTTCATAACTCTAATTTTTGCTACTGTTATGAATCATCATGCAAATATCTGAGATGCAGGACATCTGATATGTGACCCCCCCCACAAGGGGTCACAGCCCACCGTTTGAGAACTGTTGATCTAAACAATCAGACCGTTGTTAAGCTGGGTGCTCTCTAGTGTGATCCCAGCTCTGGGGACAGACATATACCAGCAGTCAGGATCCAGAGTTGGAGTCCAGCCTGGACTATATAGTGAGACTCTTGTTTTAAAAGAAGGGGAAAAAAAAGAAGTTTCTGCAAATGATGGCCCCTCCAGTCGTAGAGGCGAGCGTGGCCTGTGTCAAAAAGCCCAGCACGGCAAGGGCTTCACAGCAGAGCAGGCTTGTCTGTTTGAATCAGTGCTAATTCTCGCGTGGAGAGCTTTAAGTGTACCTTATCTAGAAGGAAACATGATTTAGTCTGTGACATGGGACTTGAGCTCCCAAATCCACGTGACTGGCCCTCGTCCTTCATCTCAACCCCGGGGCATCTCTGACACTTTACTTAGACAGAATCTTTCTCTCCTCCACTCAGACTATCCTCTTATGAGGGGAGAGTTTACAGAATGAATCATGTAAGAGAGACCTAGCAGCTTCTTCTTCTCAGAGATAATATAGTTACTCCATCTACATAAAGAAATTAACGCTGACCAGTTTATGTTCTATTCTGTGTCGTTTCCATGAGCTCAGACAGAAGTCTTTAAAGGAGACAAACAATTACGCTCAACAATACCATGATCTCTCACACCAGGAACTGGACCAGGCCAGGTGGGAGAGACAGAAAAGGAAGAGGTGGATGTGGGCCTGAGTGATGGCCCTGAGAGTTGTACCAGGACTAGCATAACTCTTGGAACCTGCAGGGCTGTTTTGTTTTGGGGTTCTGTGTGTGTGTGTGTGTGTTGTTTTGTTTTTAGATAGCCTCCTCTAAATGTTGCAAAAAGGAAATTAGTTATCTGCTATCTGAAGCATATTAAACAGCCAAGTGTCCACGGAGTGCACTGGGCTCTTCACAGGTTAGGAAGCTGTAAACTGGCGTAGGAGTCAGTCTCCCCTCGCAGGTTCCCAGCAGCTGTGGAGAGGCTGTGCCTATGGTCAGAGTATGCCAGGAATGAATGTGATCTTATCGAGGGATATTTGCAGAATAACTCAGGGGTGCCTCGGGTAGCCATGTGGATTCGCTTAACTTATTAACGCGAGTGTTCATTTCCCTTTCCAGGCTCTTCCCAGTGAAACACCAAGTCAGGGAAGTTTACCTTTAACTTGGCCATTCCAGGAAGGCGTCCAACTGCCCAGCAGTTACAGTACACCTTTAATAGCTAACACTCCCCAGCAGAACTCCCTGGATGATTGCCTACCCTTCCCCAAGAGCTACAGTTTGGGAGGGGCCACTGAGCTGGAAGATCCAGCTTCCACCTTGGACCCCAGTCCGCTCTATGAGAAGTGCAAATTCTCCGGCAGTAGGATCTACAGCAGTGAAGATCAGTTTCAGTCTGCTGTCCCTGGGGTCTACACGGATTACGATGATCTGCAAGCCTGGAATAAAAATGCTACCTTAGGGAGAAATCCCAACGATGACACGTCCTACCCCAGCTACCCTCTGCCTGTGACCAGCTGGCCCTGCGACTTCTTCCCCTCCCAGAACTCTCTGGAGCACTTGCCCCAGCAGATTCCCCTGGAAACAGCTGCAGTGCAAACTGGTTGTCATCCACTGTGGTCCAACCCAGGAGGCGAACCTTACGAAGAGAAAGTAGCTATGGATTTCAGCGGCTACGTGCCCTCTCTCACGTACCACTCCCCTCAGCAGGACCCCTTTCTGCTCACCTATGGCTCTCAGCCTCAGCAGCAATACTCACTGCCCAGCAAGAGCAGCAAGTGGGATTTTGAAGAAGAGATGGCATGCACGGGCTTGGATCACTTCAACAATGAAATGTTTCTCAACCTCTGCCCTTTAAGATGACTCAGCCCTCCCTCCCCTCATTATGATGTGGTAAAGGGCTGGAAGAATATCCTTCGAGAATGGCTTTCGAAGCACAGCCTCAGAGGAGTATCGGACTCATGATAAGCAGTAGACAGGGCTCTTGTTTGCAGTCTTGTTCTCTTCACCTCGTCAATGCTAGTGCGTTTACCCGTAGTCAGGAATAGAAACTCACTTGTGCCAGGAATAATCCCAGCACTCAGGAGGCAGAAGCAGTTGGATCTCTGGAAGTTCAAGGCTAGCCTAGTTTACTTAGTGAGTTCCAGAACAGCCAAGGCTGTGTAGAGAGACCCTGTCTCAGAACCCACACACCTAACCCCCCCTCCAAAAAAAAAGAGAGAGAAAAAGGAAAAAAGAAAAGAAAAAGGAAAAAGAAACTCTTGCATTGTGGGGCAAAATGCTCTCTGATGCCTCATCCAAGCTCTGGAAACTCAGCACCTCAGTGGGGCTGTCTGAAGGAGTCCTACTATGGCTGACACAAGTCAGCTTAGCATTTTGTCTATGCCTTTTTGGAAGCCAAAAATGAAGGAACAGAAAGAAGACAGAAGAGCTGTGGAGGTGTGGAGTTGAACATTTTACCAGAGAAGTATTTAATACTTTGTTTAGTTTTATTTAAAAAAAAAAGTTTTCTAGATTTGTGACTTGACAAAACAAGAGGCGTGACCTCATCCTATTTATAAAGAACAGAAAACAAGTGGACACCGGAGGAGAATGGAATCCACATCTCCTTCCCTTTTCTCTTCTCAGTGACTCCTGCTTCCACAAGGTCTGAGTTTCTGCCCTGTTCTTTCCTATCCTTTATGATCTCTCAGTGTCAGGTTCATATGAGAAGTTCTTGATGAAAAGTCTTTGTGAAGGGCTACTCTGGGACTCAACAGAGCAGAGCTTGCTTAGCATGTCAAAGGCCCTGGATTAAACCCCCAGCAACAAATTCCTAGCAAAGCTTTGTTGGGCATGGCAGTTCACACCTGCAATCCCAGCATTTAGGAGACTGAGGCAGAAGGATTGTGAGCTCGAGGTCAGCCCAGGCTACACAGTGAGAACCTATCTTAAACTTAGAACATTCTTCGTGGAGGCTAAGAGGCATGGCTCCATGGTTTAGCATGTAGGGCTGAATGGGGCTTTAGCCTCACAACTCCAACCCCAAGCTGCTAAACTAAGGGGTCTCTGTTCCTTCCTCAGCTGGTCAGTCCCCAGGGTCTGCTGAAGTACTGTCCAGAAAAGGCAGCCCAAAATCTGGAATGAACCTTGCCATAAGCAAGTGTTTTCAAAATAGTCTTTGCCATTTGATTCATAGTTAATGTGTATGATACAAGAATCAAAAATAAATGATGTCTCTTGTTCCTCTGGTCCTCTGCAATACTAAAAGCTTTTTCTTGTCTATCCCACAGAGTAATGCCCTTTTCTAGATATACATGTGAATATTATTATACATAATATATAAAATATATTGTTTTCTATATTATTATGTGTATGTGTGAAGTCATATCTGGTATTGTATCTATTCTGGCTTTTGCCATTTTAGGTTACAATTGAACACTAGGCCTTTGTAAGCATGTGGAAGCTGAAGGCCTCATTTTCAATGGCACATAGCCATTAGTATTATAACTAAATAGTACCCATTCATAGACATCTGCATTGTTTGAATCTAGGGAATTCTTTGGTGTGAATGCAGAAAAATAAATCCTTAATTTAGCAGAGTTATGCTGCAAAGGCTTGTATATACCTACAAGGGTCAGAAACTAGACCTCCTGCAGAAGCTCCGGCGGGTGAAGGTGGAGCCCACTCCACTCCAAGGCCCTGCCACATCTCAAAACTGTTCTCTAGGTTGGCTCTTTATATCTTTGCTAACTTTGGGTGTACTCCCATACAACAGTTCAATTTTGTCTTTTGGAGGGAACCTAACAAAATGAACCATTTGTTGTATTTTAAAGAGTTGTTGAGGAAGCCAGTAAGATGGCTTAGCAGGTAAGTATACTTGCCACCAGGCCTGAAGACTTTAGTTCAATGCTTGGGAGCCACATGGTAGAAAGAGAGAATTAACTCTAGCAAGTTATCCTCTAACTTCCGTGTGTGCTTGTTGCCCTCACACCTATGTGCACAAACACACACAATAAATGTGATAAGAAACTGTTGAAGTATAACAGATATAAAGAAGAGTGCAAAAGTCAACACATTGGGATAGCCGAGCCTGTCTGCCATATTGCTGGTGTACATTCTCTTCGGGGAGACAATGTACTTTTCAGATTAGACACAGTTTATTTGAAATCTACAGCTGCTTACAATGACCTTGTGATGAGGCCCTGTTGAATATCACCTAGGCTGTGGGATGTAGCTATAGGGCTGATGGAGTTTCCTATACCTAGAAGGTTCTAATTGCACTGAAAGAAAAAAGAATCACTGGATTTTAATTTCTGAGATGTTTTTGTATTGCAAACATTTTTATCCACTAGACTGAAGCACCCTTTCATCTCAAACATTTTCACTTAAAAAATTCATAATTTTGATATTTACTAATACAAGAATATGTGTTAACTGCCATCTCCACTCCCAAGTCTGATTCTTAACCTTCCAAAGGCTTCTACTTCTTAACTCCCTGCTAAGTAACTCACACTTAGCTCTAGACTTCCAAATGGTAAGATTCCACATCTGTGTTTTCACTTTATGTGTCTCTGGTGTTCTGACCACAGCTTAGGATCTAAGAGATTCATAATGGTACCAGTCCCATCCTTCATCATCTTAGCTGTATAGTTTGATGATTTTTGCCCATAGTATACTTGGTCAGGTTGTGTAATGAAATCAAAACCAAGATATAGAATACTGCCATTATCCTAAAAACTTCTGTTGGTGTGGGGCTGGGGAGAGATAGAGAGATGTGGAGAGATGGCTCAGCAGTTAAGAGTGTACACTGCTCTTACAGAGGACTCAAGTTCAGTCCCCAGCACCCACATCAGGTGGCTCACAACCCCTATAACTCTAGCTTCATGGGATGTTGCACATTCTCCTGGTCTCTGGGGATGCTCTCACTCACATGCACACAGACATACATAAATGCACATAATTAAAATTCCTTCTGCCTGCCAGTGGTGGCACACACCTTTAATCCCATCACTCAGGAGGCAGAGGCAGGTGAATCTCTGAGTTTGAGGCCAGCCTGGTCTACAGGGTTCCAGGATAGCCAGGGCTACACAGAGAAACCCTGTCTCAAACTACCACCTCTTCCCAAAAAAAGCTTTTAAAAAGTTGTTGGACCCCTTAACCAATCGATTCTTTCCTTGAATCCCAGCCCCCAGAAGCCCCTGTGTGCTTTCTGTCACCACCGTGCTGCAATCTTTGAAATGACCTGCAGTGAAATTGCAAGGCCTTTAAAATCTGCTTTCTAAGACATTTAAGGAAATGTTCAGCATCCTTAGTCATCAGAGAAATGCAAATCAAAACAACTCTGAGATTCCATCTTACACCTGTAAGAATGGCCAAAATCAAAAACACTGATGACAATTTATGCTGGAGAGGTTGTGGGGAAAAGGGAACACTCCTGCATTACTGGTGGGAATGCAAGCTGGTACAACCCCTTTGGATGTCAGTGTGGCAATTTCTCAGAAAATTTGGAAACAACTTTCTTCAAGACCCAGTAATACCACTTTTGGGTATATATCCATAGGATGCTCAATTGTGCCACAAGGACATGTGCTCAACTTGTTCATAGCAGAACCTGGAAACAACCTAAATGCCCCTCTACCAAAAAATTGATAAGGAAAATGTGGTACATTTACACAATGGAGTACTACACAGCAGAAAAAAATAACAACATCTTGAATTTTGCAGGAAAATGGATGGAGCTAGAAAACATTATTTTGAGTGAGGTAACCCAGACCCAGAAAGACAATTATCACATCTACTCACTCATAGGTGGTTTTTAAACATAAAGCAAAGAAAGCCATCCTACGAACCACAATCCCAGAGAACTTAGACAACAATGAGGACACTAAGAGAGATTTACATAGATCTAATGTGCATGGGAAGTAGAAAATAGAAAAAGACAAGATCTCCTGAGTAAATTGGGAGCATGGGGACCTTGGAGGAGGGTTGATGGAGGGAGGGGAGAAGCAGGGAGGGGAGCAGAGAAAAATGTAGAGCTCAATAAATATCAATAAAAAAAACTCCATGGGACAAAAAATAAATCTGCTTTCTACACTCTGCACGATGCTTTTAAGATCTACAAATGTCTCATGTGATATTAGTCAGTTTGCTTACTCTGTTGTATGAATGAACCACACTTCATTTATAAATTAACCTTGTACATTCAGGTTGTTTCCAACTGCATAAATTATGAATAAGACTACTATGAATGTTCACATAAAAACTCTTGTGGACATTTCTGCAGTCTGTGTACCTAGGCATGAAATCATTTCATCACATGTTAAATGCACACTGTAGCATTAGTAGATACTGCCAAGGTGTGTGGCAAAGTGGCTGCAGTATTTCTCAGCCTGTCAGAAGCAAAGGCGAGAGTTCCCTTCTTTGACTTCATTTCAAGGACTAAGCTCCTTTAACTCTTGGCCATCCTTAGAAAGAAGTAGTGGCCTCTCACTAAGGCTTCGTTTTTTGAAACAGGGTCTTACTCTGTAGCCTTGGCTGATCTGGAACTCACTATGTAGCCCAGGACTCCCAGTTGCTGGAATTACAAACATGAGCTACTATAACTGGCTTCTCACTGAGGCATTATATTACATTTCCCAAGTGACGTGTTGGGCATCTTTTTATGTTTTATTTACCACGTGTATGGCTTTGGTAAAGTGTCTACTCAAATCTCTTTGTTTGATTACAGATAATGAGGTCTGAGAATTATATCTTCAGGACCTAAATCTCTAGTCAGATAAGTGTTTTTTAGGCTTTCTGCTTTTTATCTTCTAAATAAACATTTGTAATCAAATGTGTGATTTACAAATATTTCCCCAGTTATTGCATCCTATCTAATCCAAGGCCATAAGGATTTTTCTCTGTATTTCTTTTGAGAAATTTTGTTTTTAGCTATTATAGTTAAGCTATGCTCTATTTCTACATAAATTTTATGTATGAGGTATGAGGCAAGGGTTGCATTTCATTTTATTTTGCATATGGAAAACCTCCACAGCTCTTCTGTCTTCTTTCTGTTCCTTCATTTTTGGCTTCCAAAAAGGCATAGACAAAATGCTAAGCTGACGTGTGTCAGCCATAGTAGGACTCCTCCAGACAGCCCCACTGAGGTGCTGAGTTTCCAGAGCTTGGATGAGGCATCAGAGAGCATTTTGCCCCACAATGCAAGAGTTTTCTTTTTCCTTTTTCTTTTCTTTTTTCCTTATGCAAAATAATTGTCTCAAGGGCATTTGTTAAATTACTATTTCCTTGCAATCTGAAAAGATTAATATTCAGAATTTCTATGACCCAAAGAAATGGCTTAGCACTTAAGGGCACTTGCTGATCTTGCAGAGGACCAGAGTTTTATTCCCAGTGTACACATGATGAATCCAAACCATCTGACACTAGTCCCAGGAGAGCTAACATGCTCTTCTGGCCTTTGTGGGCACCAGGCAGAGATGTATGTATGTATGTATGTATGTATGTATCATGTAAGCAAACACTCATATACACCAAAAAAAAGTCTTATTTCATTGAATGCATCGCTATTTCTTTGATTATAGTTTCTATACCTTTCAGAGAGCCTTGATGGGTAATCCTGGTTGGGTGTTATATTCATTTCTTTCAACTCTACAGACATGTAAAAATTATGAGCACAACATAATTCTATGCAATAGCAGGTTTCTCGTGACACTTTCATGCAGTCTTACTTTGATCTTATCCACACACTCCTATTGACCTCTCTCGTCATCTCCTGTCTCTTGCTAGTCTCCTTCTGTATCTTTTTTTTTTTTTAATGTTGGACTTTCTGTACAAGGCAGCACATAGTTGCTTGTGTTTCTGATTCTGGTTCTTGACATGAAGCTATCTAAGTTCCATTCATTTTTCTTGGTCAGTTGCTTTCTTCCCAGACTACGCCATTTTATTCCTTTCCGGCCTTCAACATGCATCTGTCCTGAGAGACCTGTCAGGTGAGCAAGGCTGTCTTTTCGTGCAACTCAATGCATTTCTTGCAGACTTCACAATGATTCGGTTTTTATTTTTTGACAGTTTGACTATAGCACATTGTGGTGATACTTTCTTTATGGCTTTTTAGTGTCCTTTAAACTTCCTATCCAGGGATATACATATCTGTCCCAACATTAAATGAATCATTTGCTATTATTACATTGAATGCATTTTCTTGTGGTCTTTTCTCCTGGTTTTCAGGCATTTTGTAAGTGATGAAGCTTCATTCAGTTTAATGTTGTCACACAGGTCACCAATAGTTTATTCTTTCATTATTATTTTTGTCCTTTTTCTCTTTATTTCTATATGTATCACTGTGATCAATCTCTTTTGATTTTAATTTTGTTCTTAAGTTCCACATAGGTCTATATTATATTCTTAGTATATATAATTTTCCTCATGCCCCCGACCTTCTCCACTGACATTTCTTCCTGTTCCCATAGACAGACTTCTATGTTCAGAGCAGATGTGAACATATACTTTAAGCATAGTTTTAAGTATCTGTATAAAATCTAGGATTCACAATGAGAGAAAAATATTCAATATTTGTGTTTATGATACTAGATGAATTTACTTAATATGATTCTCTCTCCAGTCATATCTATTTTCTTACAAATGACTTCATTCCTACTTATGGATGAAAAACTTCCATTGTGTGTAGAAAGCACACTTCTTCATCCATCCCTGTGTTGCTGGCCACCTAGGCTGGTTCCATTGCTTAGCTACTGTGAGCAGTGCTGTGGCAAACGCGGATGTGCAAGCCTCCCTAGTGCTGTCTTCCATCCAGGTCACAGGAAGTTCTAGCTTTAGTTTTTTAAAGAAACCACTACACTGGCTTCCACAGTGCCAAGGGTCTAAGGGTCCCTTGGTCTACATCCTCAATAACATGTCTTGTTTTCTTAATGACTGCCACTTGGACTGGTGTGAGATGACATCTCAGTGTTCGGCAGGACAGTTCCAAAGACTGGGTCTTTTTCAGCATCACATTTTCTTCCTTCTGTTTGATTGATCCATTGAGGTTTTGTCTGTATTGTTGGTTCACAGAATTCTTCATTTCCGTGACAAACTAATGGTTCTTATCCAAAATCCCTCTTTCCTGAACTCTTCATCCATAGCCTATTCTCTATTTTCTCTGGGATCTTACTGACATTTTTGATCATTCTTTTGGGGGGTATTTTGTTCATTTCAATTTCTTTGGACTCTGTTCATCGGGAGTTATTGCATTCTTTTGAAAGCATCGGTTACTTGACGTCTCATACTTCTGATGCTGAGATCCGCATATATGGTGGATCAGGCACCTCCATTATTGTCAGAGGGTGCCTTTTTTTTTATTTTATTTTTATGTGTATGATATTTTATTTTTATGTGTATGATATTTTGACTGCCATACATGCATTCCTGGTGTCTGCAGAGGCCAGAAGAGGGCAATCGATCCCCAGAGCTGGAGTTACAGATGACTGTGAGCTGCCACATGGGTGCTAGAGCTTGAACTTGGGTCCGCTGCAAAAGCAGCAAGTAAGTACTCCTAACCACTGACCCATATCTCCAGTCCCAGGGTGACATTTTTGTGAGTGTGTATCTCCTGGCTTGGGATATCAGCTTATTATGCAATGCTGGCTTTCATTCTACCCAGACATGACACAGAAGTTTCCCTATGGCTTCTTAGGCTATGATTATGACTCTGAACATAGTGAATATTGAGGAGGGTCAAACAGACTCAGTGTCTCTTGTACCATGCAAAGGTACGGATACTCTAGTAATATAGGCAGATTTTGTAAGTATCAGGGGATGAGGGGCAGTTAATCATACAGAGAAAATGGTATATATAATTATACAGAGGAAATGGTATATATAATATATACAACACACATATATATCTATATATATAGTGAGAGTAATAGTATTCTTCTTTAGATGTGTGTATACATATATACACGTATAAAACTAATATACATATATGTATACATAGACATGTACACACACACACGCACACATATGGGGGTTTCATGTAGCCAGACTAGTCTTGAACAGGCTGTGCAACCCAGGATGACTTTGAACATCAGATCCTCCTGCCACCACCTACCAATTGCTAGAATTCTAGGTGGGTGTCATTATGGCTGATCCATAGGGTGCTGAGGGTGGAACTCAGGACTGTGTCCAAGATAGGTAAGCACTCTATCAACCGAGTTACATTTCCAGTCTTCTTTCATTTTTTTAACCCCCACAAGAAAGTTGCTATTAAGTCATGGGCACACAGTATTAAGAATGTGAACAATTTCCTCCTCCCAGGGAAGCGGGAAGCAGACTTGACTGCAGGTCTTCACCTGTCCTTCAGTTCCTCCAGTCCCAATGCCCACATTAGTCTCATCTCAACTAGGTAGCAAAACACAGGATGCAGCCTCCCTTTCCTCCCTGACACCATCCCGAACAGATCATTAAGATCTCCTCCCACCTCCCCCAACTCACTGCAGCATCCCAGCCTCCAACTGAGCGGACTAGGAAAGCAGGTAAGCTAACCAAACACCTTGACCACTCCCTCCTCTCCTCTAAATCCAACCCCGCCCCCAAGTTTCACTCCCAGCTCTGCAACAGAACATCGCCTACTGCAGACTTCACCTATGGATCCCACAGACCTTCCCCTCCCAGCCTCCTTTCCCCAACTCCAGTCGGCACCCCCTGTTAACCCACAGACCACACGCGCCAAGGAAGCAGGTAGACCGACTGCAGATAGAGCCTCTCCTCTCTTTCTGTTCCTCCAAGTCCAGTTCCCTAGTCTCATCCCCCGCTCTGTAGCAGACCTTCTGGAGGGACCCCTCCTTCACTCTCTGCCCCATTCCAAGGAGACTAAATAAGCAGGTCCTGGTAGAACCTCTGCTTCCCTCTGTCCTAGGAACCCCTCAGACCACTAGCCTATCCCCATTCCTAAGCATCAATTCTTAACACCCAGCAATACATTTTACCTGGGACCCATAGTGGTCACACTTTTCAGGTCCACAGAAAATTTCCTATCAGGCTATATGGAGTCACCACACTCTCCAAAAAAAGAAAGAGAGAGAGAGAGAGAGAGAGAGACCAAGGAAACATCCACCTATCCAATAGACAAGTCAGCCAGATAAAAACTAAACAGCTAATAGGTGTTATAAACCAAATGACTCTAACAGACATCTACAGAACATTTCACTCAAACACACATACACATAAAAGAAAAAAAAAAAACTTCTTCTCTGCATTTTGTGGAATTTCCTCCAAAATTGATAACATACTCGGGCACTGTCTTAGTTAAGGTTTTTCTTGCTGTGATGAACCATCATGACCAAAAACCAAGTTGGTGAGGAAAGGGTTTATTTGGTTTACACTTCAGCATTGCTGTTCATCACTGAAGGAAGTCAGAACAGGAACTCAGACAGGGCAGGATCCCAGAGGCAGGAGCCGATGCAGAGGCCATGGAGGGGTGCTGCTTATTGGCCTGCTTCCCCTGGCCTGCTCAGCCCACCTTCTTATAGAACCAAGGACCAGCAGCTCAGGAATGAGCCTACTCACCACAGCCTGGCCCTTGTCCATTGATCACTATTTGAGAAATACAGCTGAATATCATGGAGGCATTTCCTCAACTGAGGCTCCTTCCTCTCTGATGACTCTAGCTTGTGTCAAGTTGACACACAAAACCAGCTAGTTCAGGCACAAAGCAAGTCTCAACAGATACAAGAAAATTGAAATGACATCCTACATCCCCTCAGACCACCATGGATTAAAGCTGGATATCAACAGCAACAGCAGAAATCTTACAAATCCATAAAAACTGACAACTCTCTACTGAATGAAAAATGGGTCCAGATGGAAATAAAGAAGTTAAAGACTTTCTAGAATTCAATGAAAATGAATACACGACATACCCAAACTTATGGGACACAATGAAAGCAGTTCTAAGAGGCAAGTTCATAGCACTAATGATCTACATACCAAAAAAAAAAAAAAAAAAAAAGAACAAACACCAGAGAGATCTCATACTAGCATCTTAACAACACACTGGAAATCTCCAGAACAAAAAGAAGCAATCATACCCAAGAGGAATAGATAGCAAGAAATAATCAAACTCAAGGCTGAAGTCAATAAAATAGAAACAAAGGGAACAATACAAGAAATCAATGAAACAAAGTTGGTTCTTTAATAAAGTCAACAAGGTAGACAAACCCTTATCCCAAAACTAAGAGGAGGAGAGAGAATATCCAAATTAATAAAATCAGAAACAAAAAGGGGAACATAACAACAGACACCAAGGAAGTTCAGAGAACCATAAGGCCATACTTTAAAAAATTGTACTGCACCAAATTTGGAAATCTAAAAGAAATGGACAATTTTCTCAATAGATGCCAATTACCCAAGTTAAATCAAGATCAGGCGAACAATTGAAATAAACTTATAACCCTTAGTAAAATAGAAGCAATCATTAAAAGTCTCCAACCGAAAAAAGTCCAGGACCAGATGGTTTTAGGGCAGAATTCTACCAGACTTTCAAAGAAGAATTGACAACAATACTCCTCAAATTATTCCACAAAATATAAAAAGGAAGAGCATTGCCTAATCCATTTTATGAGGCCACAGTTACCCTGATACTCAAACAACATAAAGACCCAACAAAGAAAAAGAATTACAGACTAATTTCCTTTATTAATATAGTTGCAAAAATACTTAATAAAATACTTGCAAACCAAATCCAAGAACACATCAAAAAAATTATCTCCCATGATCAAGTAGGCTTTATCCTAGAGATGCAGGGATGGCTCAATATACAAAAATCAATAAATGTAGCTCACCATACAAACAAATTGAAAGAAAAATAGAAAACACATCATCATCTCATTAGATGCAGAAAAGGTCTTTGACAATATTCAACACCTTTTCTTGATAAAAGTCCTGAAGAGATTAGGAATACAAGGGACATACCTCCGCATAATAAAGGCAGTTTACAGCAAACCTATAGCCAACATCAAATTAAATAGAAAGAAACTCAAAGCATTTCCACTAAAATCGGGAACAAGACAAGGTTGTCTCCTCTCTTTATAACGATTGGCTATAGTACTTGAAGTCTTAGCTAGAGCAATAAGACAATGGAAAGAGATCAAGGGGATGCAAATTGGAAAGTAGAAGTCAAAGTATTGTTATTCACAGATGATATGATAATTTCTATAAGTGACAGATGATAAACACTTTCAGCAAAGTAGTTGGACACAAAATTAACTCACCAAAAACAATAGCCCTCCTATATACAAATGACAAATGGATTGAGAAAAAAATCAGAGAAACAGCACCTTTCACAATAACTTCAAATAATATAAAATATCTTGGGGTAACTCTAACTAAAACTCCAAGTCTTTGAAGAAAAAACTTGAAAAAAATACCAGAGAATCTCCTGTGCTCATGGATCGGTAGGGTTAAAAGAGTAAAACTGGCCATCCTACCAAAAGCAGCCTACAGATGGAATCTCCATCAAAATTCTAACACAATAGTTCATAGAATTTGAAATGACTGTTCTCAACTTCATATACAAGAATAAAAATCTCAAGATATCTAAAATCATCTGAGCAGCAAAAGAACTAACTGTTCAAGGTCTCACCATCCCTCATTTCAAGTTGCACTACAGAGCTACAGTAATGAAAATCAAATGGAAAATGTGTAAAAGCAGACACATTGACCAATGGAATTGAATTGAAGACCCAGACATGAATTCGCATGCCTAGGAACACCTGAATTTTGATAAAGAAGCCAGAAATACACACTGGAAAAAAGACAGCATCTTCAGCAAATGGTGCTGGTCAAACTGGACATCTGAATGTAGAAGAATGCCAATAGATCCATACTTATCACCCTGCACAAAACTCAAACCCAAGAGGATTAAAGATGTCAACATGAAACCAGATACACTGAACCTGACAGAAGAGAAAGTGGGAAGTAGCCTTGAACACATTGGCACAAGAGAAAACTTCCTGAACGGGGCACCAATAGCACCCAGACTTCATGAAACTGAAAAGCTTCTGTAAGGCAAAGGACACTCAATAGAACAAAGCAGCAGCTACAGAATGGGAAAAGATTCTTACTAACTACATATCCAATAGAAGGGTTAATATTCAAAATATATAAAGAACTCAAGAAACTGGATATCAAAAAACACAAATGATACCACTTAAAAATGAGATACAGATCTAAATAGAGAATTCTCAAATGGCTAAGAAACCCTTAAAGAAATGTTCAATATCCTCAGCTGGTGCGGGAGAATTGTCTGTATTCTGTCAATCATGATTTAAATAAATGCTGATTGGCCATTAGCCAGGATGTATAGGTGAGATAATCAGACAGGAAGTAGAGGCGGAGCAAGGAGAATAGGAGAATTCTGGGAAGCAGGAAGCTCTCTCAGCACTTCTGCCCAGACCACCAAAGAAGCAGCAGGTGACCTTCCCCGCTGAAAATGGTACTGAACCATGTGGCTAACATAGATAAGGATAATGGGTTAATATAAGCTACAAGAGCTAATAAGTCTCAGCTAATGGGCCAATCAGTTTATAACTTATGGAGACCTCTGTGTGATTTTCTTTGGGACCTAATGACTGTGGGACCTGTTGGGAGGACAGAAACCAACCAGGCCCTTCATGTTACACTTAGCCATCCAGGAAATGCAAATCAAAACTACTTTGAGACTCTACCTTACACTTACTAGAAGGGCTAAAATCAATAACACAATGGACAGCTCATGCAGAGACACATGCAGATACATACAGGGGCATACACACAGAAACACAGATAGACACACAGACAAGACACACGTAGATAAACAGACCAATGTTAAAAGAAAGCTGGAATAGCAAGAATTCCTTCCCTTTCAAATGAAGTGAGATGGGATTGCACTGCAGTTTTGACCTACATTTCTACAATGCCTATTCATAGTGAGAAAATTTCCTATATTTTATAGACCATTTTGATTTTTTAAAAAAGTTGTGGACACTTGCCTTTTGTTGAGTTTTTTGAGTACTGCACACTTTTTGTGCAGAATTCTCAACAGAGGAAGTTCAAATGGCCAAAAGATACTTAAGGTCATGTTCAACTTCATTAGTGATCAGGGAAATGCAAATCAAAACAACTTTGAGATACCATCTTACACCTGTCAGAATGGCTAAAATCAAAAATACCAATGATAGCCTATGCTGGAGAGGATGTGGAGTAAGGGGAACATTCATCCATTGCTGGTGGGAATGCAAACTTATGCAACCACTTTGGAAATCAGTGTGGTGGTTTCTCAGGAAATTGGGAATTAACCTACCTCAGGATCCAGCAATAATAGATGTTCTTAACTGCTGAACTATAGATCTCTCTAGACCCTCAATTTTGTTTGTTTGTTTTTTCCTACTTGAACTAGCTCAGGTTTTATTCACCTTGTTGATATGATGATTGCTGCACAAATAAAAACCCCTCCCCCTCAGAATCATAGCCAGAATAATGGTTTATATTCTCTTCAGCTTCTCACCACCACCTTATCCTTAGATTATTAAATTTTTCTGCCTACATATAAGTATGAGTGTGTGTATGTGTGTGTGGATACAAGTGTGTGTGTGTGTGTGTGTGTATGCAGGCAAGCATGCATGTGTGTGATGATGCATGCAGAGGCCAGAAGTTGACACAGGTGACCTCCTTATATGTTGAGGCAGAGTTTCTTACTGATCCTACAGGTCCCTAATTCAGTTCATCTAGCTATCTGGCTTGCTCTAGATGCCCTCTGTCTCCTGAGTACTCAGATTGCAGGCAGACTAGGTTGAGGATATGAACTCTGGCCCTCATGCATTTGGGGCAAGCTTTTTATCTGCTGAGTCATCTCCCCAGGTCAAGATATTTTGAAACATTTCACATCTCCTAATTCCTCAGAATTAGGTTCCAAAGGAAAATAAATATCACTGTTTAACTGCCAAAGGACGTCAGGCAATATTATTTCTTGCCACTTCCAATCAAGCAATTTTGTTTTGTTTGGGGGTAGGGAGAGGGAAGCAGTTGCTATTGCCAATGAAATCTTCATTTTAAGACGAGTCTTGTTGGGAGGCAGCAGGCAATCAACATCACCAGGAAGAATGGGAATTCCACGCAGACAACCCCCTCCTTGAAGACTGGTTCCCAACAATTCTTACATATTACTTGGCAGAAAACACAAAATACAAGTTTTAGCTGCCCTTTTCATATCTTCTTTTATTCTAGTTAACTTTTCTTTTTGTTGTGATAAACATCATGAACAAAAGCAACTTATGGAGAAAAATTGCTTTTATAAAAAAAAAAAAGCCAAGGTAGGAACACAAGGCAGGAGCTTGAAGCAGAAATAATAGAAGAAAGCTGCTAACTGCTAGGGATGGTACGGCCACAGTGGGATGAACCCTCCTACATCTATCAGTTAAAAAAATAAAGTCTGAGGCCTGAGCCAGGACCTCTGCAGGTCTGGGCATGAATCTGGGACCTCAGAGGGAGTAGGCAGGAATCAGAGATCTCTGCGGGTCCAGGTGTGAATCTGGGACCTCTGATGGAGTAGGCAAGAACCAGAGATCTCTCTGGGTCCAGGCATGAGTCTGGGACCTCTGAGGGAGTAGGCCTGAGCCAGGTCCTCTGTGGATCTGGGCACACCTGAGTCTGGGAACTACGAGGGAGTAGATCAAAGCCAAAGACCTTTGCAGGACCAACCCCCAAGCCAGGGACCTCTGCAGGAGGGGATCCAGACCAGGGACATTTCCAGAAATAGGTCTTAGCCGACAACCTAGGCCAGAGCAAGCCTGAGACAGCAAACTCCACAGGAGCAGAGCAAAGTCCAGGAGGACTGAGCGACCTAAAGGAACATGGAGTGACCAACAGGGTAACTAGAACCATGGCACTGACGAAGAAATCAAAAATATCAAAAGCATATTTAACAAACAGTGCTGGCATAACCAGATATCAACATGTAGAAAAATGAAAATAGATCCATATCTATCACCATGCACAAAACTCAAGTCCAAATGGATCAAAGACCTCAACATAAAGCCAGCCACACTGAACCTCACAGAAGAGAAAGTGGGAAGTATACTTGAACACATTGGCACAGGAGACTACTTCCTAAATATAACCCCAGTAGCACAGACACTGAGAGAAACAATTAATAAATGAGACCTCATGAAACTGAAAAGTTTCTATAAAGCAAAGGACACAGTCAACAAGACAAAACGACAGCCTACAGAATGGGAGAAGATCTTCACCAACCCCACATCAGACAGAGGTCTGATCTCCAAAACATACAAAGAACTCAAGAAATTGGTCATCAAAAGAACAAATAATCCAATAAAAAAAAATGGAGTACAGACCTAAACAGAGAACTCTCAACAGAGGAATCTAAAATGGCTGAAAGACACTTAAGGAAATGTTCAACATCCTTAGTCATTAGATAAATGCAAATCAAAACAACTCTGAGATTCCATCTTACACCTGTAAGAATGGTCAAAATCAAAAAAACTAATGACAATTTATGCTGGAGAGGTTGTAGGTTAAAGGGAACACTTCTGCATTGTTGGTGGGAGCGCAAGCTGGTACAGCCCCTTTGGATGTCAGTGTGGTGATTTCTCAGAAATTAGGAAACAGCCTTCCTCAAAATTCAATAATACCACTCTAGGTATATATCCAAAGGATGCTCAATCGTGCCACAAGGACATGTGCTCAACTATGTTCATAGCAGCATTGTTTGTCATAGCCAGAACCTGAAAACAACCTAAATACCCCTCAACTGAAGAATGGATAAGGAAAATGTGGTACATTTACACAATGGAGTACTACACAGCAGAAAAAAATAACATCTTGAATTTTGCAGGCAAATGGATGGAGCTAGAAAACATCATTTTGAGTGAGGTAACCCAGACCCAGAAAGACAATTATCACATGTACTCACTCATAAGTGGTTTTTAAACATAAAACAAAGAAAACCAGTGTACAATTCATAATTCCAGAGAACCTGTACAACAATGAGGACCCTAAGAGAGACATACATAGATCTAATCTACATAGGAAGCAGAAAAAGGCAAGATATCTGCGTAAATTGGGAGCATGGGGATGATGAGGGGAGAGGCAGGGAGGAGAGCAGAGAAAAATGTAGAGCTCAATAAAAAGCAATAAAATTTAAAAAAGAAAAACCAAATAACAACAATAATAATATATTATATATAATAATATATAATAACATTATTGTTATTAGTATTATTAAGGGGTGAGGGAGAGGTGGCTCAGCAATGAAAAGCACTTGCTGTTCAGTTCACAGCTGCTTTCAAGTCCAGTTCAGGGTATCAGACAACCTCTTGTGGCCTCCTAAGGCACTGTACCCATGAGGTACACATACATACATGGATACATACATACATGCAGACAGGCAAACATTCATACAGATAGCATAAAAATAAATAATAATGCCAGGTCTAATGTGCACATCTTTAATCCCAGCACTTGGGATGCAGAGGCAGGTCGATTTTTGAGTTCAACACCAGTCTGATCAACAGAGTGTGTTCCAGGACAATCAGAGATACATAGTGAGCCCTTGTCTTGAAAAAATAAATAAATAAATAAACAAGCGAATTTAAAAAATGTCTGAAAGCATTGTGGGCTAAGGCCCAGAGCCTTTTGTTCTGCCTAGCTGATGCCAGCTCTGGCCAGTGCCTGGAGACTGCCTGTTAGTGTGTTGATCATTGCTCCAGGGTGAGACACTGCATGACTGTCTATAAGCAGGCTGCATATGGGGAATCTGCCCACCATGTGTGGGATGAGGACCTGGCTGACTGGACCGCGCAGCCTCCTTCCCTAGAAGTCACTGCAATTGATCTTAACTTGATGGTCTCCCCAGCACCAGTATCATTAGACTTTCCCACTTTTCAAGAAAACCGGTTCTATAAAGCCTTCCAATTCTAAAACGCTAGCTCAGATTTCAAAGAGAAGAATCTTCCTAATTGAGCTAAATAAAACACTTTTGTAGACTGTCTCTGGTCCTGCTTTGTAACTCTGCTGAACGTGGCCATTGCAAGAACTCTTGTGGACAGATGGTAACCATGGGAACCTAGAGAGAAACATTTGAGGCAGAGAGAAATGGAGTTTAGTGGGACAGTAGAAGAGTGATGGTAACTGCAGTGAGCACATGGTTTCTGATGCTGTGTTGTCCTGGCAACAATGATTGGATCACATTCAAGCTTCAAGGTCTGTAAAATTCCGTTTGGTGTAATTTAATCTTTATCACCTTCCTTAATTTGTGGTTTGAAAAGCCATACCACAAGGTCATGACTCAGATATCTTAAAGAGAACTCTCCCTGTAAATGTGATTTTGAATTTTTAATTGTGCATACACATACATTCGCACATACGTGTACATAACAGGAATAGTCAAAGAGAAAAGACTATAGACTTGAGAGTGGAGGGGTAGGGAGGGTAACTGGGAGGTGTTGGAGGGAGCAAAGGAAGGGGGAAAGTGATAGAATTCTTTTTCAATTAAAAATGTCATTTTCAAAGTATACTTAATTCAGCCTTTTTATTGAAAATAGATTCTTCTCCTGTACAATGCATCCTGACCACAGTTTCCCCTCCCTCTATTCCTAGCTCCCCTTAATTAGGTCTTAACAAAGGCCTATGTACTCCTTCTAATCAGATCATGTTTACCCACCTTGCTTTGGGGACTATTCCACAAAGGAGAAAAAAAAAGAGGAAAGTCTGCATTCCCTTATTTTTAAATCTCTATGGTGAATATTTAGTAAAAAATATTTTCACAGGAAGCAAGGTGTTGAGGTTTGACTGAAGAGCTGCATATATTCACTTTATGTAGCCAGACAGGCTGTGGCACTGCCAAAGCACCAGCAGGCACACCCCTTCCTGAGACAGCAGCCCACTTTCTCAGCTGGCCATTTCATTTCTGATCCTAATTAAACAAAAAGTTAAGACTAGGGTGATCTGAGTGGAAAAGTATAAGTTACTACAGAAACAAGCAGGTTTCCGATGCGGTTGGTTGGGGAGTAAAGCTTATAAACCTTAAAGGAAGCAACATCTCCAATAAGTGTAGAAAATTGATTAGATCTCTATTAGATTTGGGGTCAGGAGAAGGGAAGAGGCTCAGAGTTGGAAATGCAAGACAGATTTAAGAATATGAGTTCCACTGGTCTGGTGGTCACAAAGCCTTATAATTTCTGTATGGTGACCAGTCCTTTCTGATCATTGGCTCATTGTTATTATCTGTTCTAGCCCCCATGCCTAGCCTCATTTAAGCCATTAAAAATGAAACTGGGGCTAGGAGATAATTCAGTCAGAAAGGTGCCTGCTATGCGTACACACCTGGTCCTGAGCATAGAGCCCCAGAACCTTGTAAAAGCCTGGAGTAGTAGCATGTCTGAATAAGGACAGATATTCATTGGTCAGCCACACTAGCCTGACAGATGAGCTTCAGATTCAGTGAGAGACTGTTTCAGGATAGACAGACAGACAGGCAGGCAGGCAGATAAGTAAATAGATAAATTTAAAAGGAGAAGCCTAGGGGAGCTGGCTAAGCAGTAAAACCTAGTCACCCATGCCTGAGTTCCATTTCCAGAATTCTCATAAAAAGCCCTGTTCTGTTCTGTCTGCCTGAAGATGAGGAGATGGTAAAGCCATGGTGTTGTTCAGTCCTGCCCCTCGATCCCTCTGGCACAGTACAGTCATAAGAACTCATAATTATCTCCTGATCCTGTCAGTAATGGTTGCTTGAGTGTAGAACCGAAGAAAGGGTAGAGAGACCACATGGACATCTGTCCTGCATTCTGTTAGACATCTGCAAAGGGCTGGCCACACCCTTGGTCTCAGAAGGCAAGTGCTGTGAACTCCTGCTTCATGAGAGCAATGCCCCCCTGATTTTCCTCCATGTTGTGATACCCATCTGCTGTGTTTGGGCTTCCATCACAGTTACTCTGCTGAGTCAAGTTGGGTCATGAGGATACTTTGTTCCCCAAGTCAGTGCAGTAGAAATGTCTGCGGAAGCCCAGAGCAGCCAGAGTTGAGCAGCTCCCTCTTCAAGATAGCAACTGCCTGCAGTACCCTGAGGATTCCCTGGAACATGACATAATTTTTTCCCCTAAAATAAGGTACCATGCAGATTTTTAGGACTTATCTCAGTGAACTACAAGCCTGGTGGCATTGTGAAACTTTCAGCCGGGATTGCTCATATCTGCGTTGATGGCATTTTCTCAGTCCCTCTCTCTCTCATTATCACTGCTGCAGAGGGGAGGGGACCTGGGTGGCAATCCCTGGGCTGTTTCTCTTACTATGCTGATCCCAAATCTCTGAATTTTAGCTCTTCTGTTTTCTTTCACGTTGGTTCCCAGTGTTCTTGCATGATCCCTCACCTCAAATGCAGCTGTACGCCTGGTGCATTTGCTGGATTCTGCGGAGAAGGAGGCGAGTACTGGACAGCCACCTTGAGTCCCTCCTCCTCTAAAAACTCCAATGATGCTATAAGCAAGCACCCACAAAACCCCTCCCCATCTGCAGGAGGCAGCCTACAGCACAGGAAATGCTGTGGGATAATCCTTTTGTACACTGTGAGGATTTGTTGTTGTGAGTAGTTTAAAAAATAAGCTGATTGGCCATTAGCTGAACAGGATAAAATTAGGCAGGAGAGCCAGACTGGAAGAATGATGGGAGGAAGAAGGATGGAGTCAGGAGTTGCCAGTCAGACACAGAGGGAACAGGAGATGAACGTGCCATGCTAATAAATATACTGCTGCGTGGCAGAGAGTAAATAAGGAATATGAATTAACTTAAAATGTAAGAGATAGTTAGTAATAAGCCTGAGCCATTGGCCAAGCATTTATGATTAATATAAGCCTCAGTGTGTTTATTTGAGAGTGGCTGCGGGACAGGAAAACTACACTTACAAGAAAACCCTCCCAAAACCAAGGAAAACAAAACAATGGCATAGAGAGATTTCAGAGGGTCTAAGAGTTTGAGTGACATCAGTGATGGAGAGGTGTTATTGAGGCCAAAGGTCAAACATCCTAGGAAATGTGAGTCCAGTTTTGCTTGAGTCTTAGAAATTAGTGAGAAGCTTTCCATGAACCCTACCTATATCCACCTACAAGGACTGGGACTAAGCATTGGTTAACCTTAGCCCTCCTTTGTTCAGGATAACCTAGTGCTTTCCAACAAGGCGGGCATAGGATGATAGCATCCTTCAAGAGACATATAGCAATGTGTAGAGAAATTTTGGTTATCATAAATGGAAGAAGGTGCTGTGAATTAGTCCTTCTGTACACTGTGAATATATATTACTCTCAATGGTTAATAAAGAACTGACTGGCTGGTAGCCAGGCAGGAAGTATAGGCAGGACAGCTAAACTGAGAATGCTGGGAGGAAGAAGGGTAGAGTTGGTGGAGTCACCAGGAGACACAGAGGAAGCTAGACATGCTGGAGGACAGGTAAAGCCATGAGTCATGTGGCAATACATAGATTAATACGAATAGGTTAACTTAAGTTTTAAGAGCTAGTTAGTAATAAGCCCGAGCTATTGACAGAGCACTTGTAATTAATATACGCCTCAGTGTGTTTATTTGGGAGTTGCTGGCAGGACAGAAACTTCCACCTACAAGAAGAAGCTTAGCACTGCCATCTCATCAGCTCAGGAGAGCAATGTCACAAGAGATCCTCGGTGGATAATAGTACATCACAGCAGAGTATCCAACCCAAATGTCAGTGGTGCTAAGGCTGGCAAACCCAAGATTGGGAACAAGTTCAAATCCTCATGGCTGGTGAGTAAGGCAGCTCCCCACAATCTCCCTTTAGTTACCCAAGTTCTAGAAGGCTTAGGCCAACCCTAACTCCGGCATCATGGGAGTCACTTTAAACTCTGAGGAGTCACTGGCTACAAAGGAGTAGTCTTTCTGTTAAATACATCTCAATCACTTTGTACAGTGTCTACTATTTTTCCTGAAATGCCTGTCCATTTTGAGAATTGATTCCCTTGATCATATCTTTCCAGGACCAATCAAAGATTTCTAGGGACTTTTTTAGTGATCAGAAGCAATGACAGCTATAGTGGAGTATACCTGCAATCTCATTACTCTGGAGACAGAGGCTGGAGGAACATGGGTCCCTGCAGGTCTGCCTGGACTTCCTATAGTGAAACCCTGCCTCAAAGAGGAACAGGGAGATAAGATATAGTGCTAAACATAGGCAAGTTGCTAGTGTTTCCTTTATATTCTCTTATCACTTCCATCTATCAAAAAAAATCAATGGTCATTTGCTGCCTAGAGAAACTTGGTTTGGTGATGGGAGAGAGGGGAGAGCCCAGAGTTAAGGTTTAAAGGCAATTAGCAAATAGTAGGCTTTGAAATTAATTTCCATTGAAGCTGCAGGAATCAAAAACCCAATCTGGTATAAACAGAGGCCTTCCAACCTTGCACATGAAGAAATGAAGCTTTGACAGATAATCTTCCTCACAATCTGACAATGGTCCTAGCCCCCAGCTATCTATCCTCCACACTGACACTCCCTAAAAGAGCAATCTTACCACCTGTTAGTGTGGCTGCATCCATAGTCACCGAGTGTTAACTGCACCTCTCCCTGCTCATTTTCCATATCCCACCTCTCATTATTGTGGAGATCACCTTTGTCCTTCTTCCTACCCCAAACCCTGTCACAGGGTTTGTTCCTGTTTTAAAAAGAAAAAGAAAAAAAACCCAGCAAAGAGATGCTAAGAGTATCTTCCTTAGAACATGCTGGTGCCCTGTACCAGACATGGACCAGAACAAGCCAACAAAAGAAATCAGGCTGGCAAATGTGAACGCTGGTTACCTTTGCTTTGTGTTTATGAGCAATTCCTCACTTCTTCTTAATGTTTTTCAGTATTTTCTAAAAGAGCTTTATTAATTCTCTATCAGAAAGACGTTTTGAGTTATATATTCCCAGGAAACATTGTAGGAGAGAAACAGATCCAGAGCCTACATGTTTTCACGTAAGTACCGCATGCTAACCAATTACGTTTCTGGAACTTCCCTATACAGTTTCTTTGGGGTTTTTTTTTGGGGGGGGGACAGAGTTTCTCTGTGTAGCTTTGGAGCCTGCCTGAAACCACGCTGGCCTCGAACTCACAGAGATTGGCCTGCCTCTGCCTCCCTAGTGCTGGGATTTAAAGGCGTGTGCCACCACCACCTGGCTTTCCCACATATTTTCAAACTGAGCCAAGCACTGAAAACTTTACCTGTTGGTAAGAGGTACTTTCCCCAGGGTGCCACAGCCTGAGAGCATTGTGAAGCTTTTTGATAGGATTGCCAACAACCAGCATTGGTGAGGTTTTCCTGGACTCTGTCTTCATTATCCACGCAGAGGGGTGGGAACTTGGGTGTCAGACTCTGAGGCATATTGTGTTTGTTTCTCTTGCTATACTGATTCAAAAAAGTTTGCAAAAGTCACAGATCCTTTCCAGACAGCTGCGCCACTGTGAAATGGGGGGGGGGGGTTGAACTGGCAAAGGAATACTGGTTGTCTCAAGACAAGGAGGAAGAGAGCTATAGCACACCCTTCCGGGTCGACTGGCCCTTGAGTGTGCTAGCAACTGCCACACAGCAGGGCAGTCACATGAGGGCATGGGGAGGTCAGAAGGCAACCTGCAGGGATCAGCTTTCCCCTCCACCATGTGGGTTCTGGGGATCAGAGCAGGCCATGAGGCATAGCGGCAAGGCTCTCCACCTGCTGAGCCATATCACAGTCTTCCACCCTCCAGCTCTTCACCGAATTCCATTTTCATATTCTGCATTAACTTCCTTGTTTCACGCAAATGTTTGTCTTCTCCTGGAATTCATTCAGGCATTTATTCATCAATTTGAATGTACTTCTCATCCATCATTCTTTTGAACTTTCTGTGCAGGATTTCATCTAGGTCATCCTCATTGGGTCCTATACTCTGGGACTGGTACATCGTGAAGGAGACCTGTTGCCATGGTTCTTCATGTCATTTATGGCTTGTTCTGGGGTTTGCACATCAAGAGTCAGATAGTTGTTGGAATTTTGTCTTAATTATTTAGATCACCTTTCTTCTTTCAGTCAGAAGCATTTGTAACCTTCGGGTGGGACTAGATTATAATCGGCTTGACGTGTCACTGTCCCCTGTATGACTTCTGTATAAGGGCCCCAGGTTCTTTCCCAGCCATCCCCTGCAATGGCGGTGGCTATCTACGGGTAGACCGACTGTGAAAGCAAAGTCACAGTTGACCATACAGCAATTACTCCTTAGGTGCTGGTCATTTTCAGGAGTAAAGGGACATTGACAGCACTGTGTGTGTGTGGTAATATTAGTTATTGGCAGCGCTGTGTGGTAATATTAGTTATTGACAGTGCTGTGTGCGTGTGGTAATATTAGTTATTGACAGTGCTGTGTGCGTGTGGTGTCAATCAGTTATTGACAGCTCTGTGTGTGTGGTAATATTAGTTATTGAGGGTACAAGTTGGGGAGGGGAGAGAAGAGTGAATGAAGAAAGAAAACACAGTAAGACTAGTAATTAGTAGTAGGGCGGTAGGGAGAATGTGGGGGAAATGAATGTAAACAGGAGGGGGACTGTAGGGAAAAAGACTTGGGGAGACAAGGAAGTTGGCGCTAAAGGTGGACCAAAGAGAGAGAGAGAGAGCTAAAGATGTTCTGTCAGGTACCATAGAGAAGCACATCTCTCAGGATGCTGAAGCCCAGGTACCCTACAAACCAAGAAAAGAATAGAAAAGAGGGAGGAAAAGAGAAAGTAAAACTGTAAAAAAGCAGGAGAAAGAAAAGGGTTCAATCTAGAACTAAGGTGGCGAGGTGACCCGCTAAAACAAAGTTGGCTATTAAACACAGATGGTATAGATATAGAGGAAGCTAAACACGGGTGGGGATCTAGGATGTGAAAACTACCTAGCTTGGTAGTTGGCTGTCCTCTGTCCTCGTTTGCGTTCCTTCCCTGATGCTAGAAGGCCCTCTGAGGCGGCTCTGCTCTCCGCTCTGATTCGGCCTGTGGATGATCGGAGTACGGCTACAGCGCTTCACAGGTGAAGTCCGCTGTGTTCCCAGCTCCGGGAAGTCCTCTGCCCTCCCGCTGTCAATGCTGCCCTACCCCTATGGCTGTCACCAGTCCTACACATTGCTTGGAGTCCATGAAAATGCTGGTGTGACTTTAGTTCCACTGTATTCTCAGCCTCCCACATGTGTTCAGATCTCTTAGAAATTAGTTCCCTGCCGTCCTGCCGGGGTCTGTTTGTCGGGTTACCATGCACTGCCCCATGCCACTTGATCTGAGTCTCTGCGTGGTTTGCTCAAGCCCTTGAGCTGCCCACCGCAGTGGGAGGAGGTTTTGGAGCTTGTGTTTGTTTTGGTAGTTTCGTTCTGCTTGTTTTGTTGTTGCCTTAAATGGTGTCTTGTTTCTGTTCCGTTGGTGCCCATGCTGAACAGTCTTTTCCTGTAAATGTGGCTGCTGCCCTCGGGTGGCCTTTCCCTAAGCCTTTTAGAGTGACCATTGCATTTCAAAAGATAGCTGTATTCAAAAAGACTCGGTTCTCAAAAAGTTAATACATGCAGAAGAGATAGGTCCTGGTGTCATTGTTTGTGGGTTCTCCATCTGCCAACTTTCGCCGCCACATTCAGAGAGTCTGGTTTGATCATATGCTCATTCAGTCCCAGTCCAGGTGGATTGGTGTGCTCCCATTAGTTCAGGCACACTGTCTCAGTAGGTGG